>CABEEJ010000123.1:56697-119893 GCA_901482245.1 Timema douglasi
TTTTTTTTTTTTTTTCAAAATAAATCAAAATTTCCTCAGTAGATACGTTTGGTATAATTTTTTCCATATGGTGATATCAACAGTTGTTGAATATCTTACAAAGGTGTTCTGGAAATTAACGACAAATTTTTTTCTTAGTTTAAAAAATTGTCAACTAATGCCGCTATTCTCTTAATAGATATTCGACATCTGTTGAATAAAACCATGTGAATAAAACTAAATTATGGTTCTCATGGAGCAATATGATATTAGATTTATTTTGGCAAAAAAAAGAGAAGACAATATTTGATACGTTGAGTCTTAAGACATGGTGTTTTTTATATTCGTAATTATTTTTATCGATTTTTTGTTGGTATGATGTTCCATTTCATATCCCTATTTATAATTTATAGTTTTTAAAATTTGTCAGTGTGGCTAGGAAACGTTTAATATAATATTTCCTGACTTTTCCAGGTTTCCCAAACATTAAGACAACCTGACTCGACCTTTTTTCAGGTTTTCTTTGTGAGTGGCAATCTTTCTGTTTATTACATTGATCACATGTTTAAAAAAATAATTCCAACGGCTGCTAAACCTTAACATAATTATAAGTTTTTTATTCAGTATTTAATGTATTATGTATTATTTGTGTTCCTGGGCAAATGTGTTGTAAAACAAACTTTGTACAACTATCTAATTGACATAATATCTAGACAACGCATGTTGTTAACATCGAGAAACCATATATCTCACTTTTATTTAAACGTTTAGGTGCAGAGCTAGTCTCGTATTCAAATCTCCTGACTTTTACGAATTCTGGCATGGTATGTAGGGATCATTTTACTTAGATGGTTTCCCACTCTCCTTACAACCGGACGTGGATACATTTTCTTTTAAATTTGTACCGTCCTTGCACCTAGCCCATTAATGTAAATATACCCGGTAAGGTAGTAAGATGCGAAGTAATAAAAGTAAATACTGACCGAGAGGCCACCGTCTGCTGGCGAAGATAGTTCACATTTTTGCGGACAGAGGATGTCATGTGATCATCACAACGAAACTCTTCAGCTGCTGATATCAGTTTTCTAGACCGTAGCCTCTACTTTTTCATTCAAATATGTTCTCAAATGTCCTCACGAGGCTGATATTGACCCAGTTCTAGACCCACTGCTTCACAGAAAAATCTGGCAGCGCCGAGGATCGAATCCCGGACTTCTAGATCCATAGTCAGGAACTCTGACCACTAGACCACAGAGATGGATAATAGATTTAAGACTTATCCTTATTTTTGGTGGTTCGACAAGCCTTTATAAACAGCCCTGAAATAAAAATAAACGTGTCCTTAAATAATAAATGGTACGGCGCACCGCACACTTTCTTTTTCTTTATCTTTACATAAAGATACATTTACTAAAAAGTCGTACAATGTACAATGTAGCATCAAAACTCCACATAAGAACACGAATAAAATAATATACACTGATATAGAAACAATGAGAGAAGATGCGCATCTTTGTCTATCAAAGAGCATTTCAAACAATTTCACATTTCAAAGACCTTAATAAAAGGAATTTGAGCCATTTTATTAAAGCTTGAAACTGGAATCTGCTTTACATGTTTGAATTTATGAAAATTGTATTTTCGTAAAAAGAACTCTAGGGAATCAATCCAATTAGTAGGGGTAGTAAAACTTGAAGGTGCACAGAAGATTTCACCTCTAATTTTAAGAATATATACACTCTAGATGTATGTACTTCCAGACAATAAAGCAATCGGAGAGTCAGAAAATTAATTTATAAATTCGCATTAAATTGGTTAATGGTCTGAAAAACAACTTTCGTACACTCCAAATCTGGTTATTGCCATATTAAAGAAAACGACATATATCTGCGTATCGTTGTTTGTCGTTGACTCGCCAAACTTCAGAATGGGTTTCAAATTATATTTGCTCATTAATTCCGACAAAAAATAATCGTTATGCCCAATAATATTATAGTTAAACTATCCTAATGGTATAACATCAGATTTGCTGGAAGGGAGTTTTTTTTACTTAGCCCCACGTCTTACTACCCGTTCGGTTTCTACGCTTAATTACTAATTACGCTAATATATTATGAATTGAGAAGGCTAAATTTAGAGGATGTGATCCCGAATGTGCGTGAAGGGAGAGTGAAATACCACTTACGACACCCCCCTAATTCACCCGACCGAGATTCGAACCTCAATCTCCCCATCCTCGGCAATCAAGCTCAACACGAAACTAACGCATTAGCCAACTGCGCCACCGAGGCGGGTTACGAGATAGAAATTAAATTTATAAGTCAGTGTGCTCTATAATATATATTATATTATACTTATATTTAGTTTTATAATAAATGTTTGTTTATAGATAATAAAGAAACTATTGGTTTAACAAAAATACATCCCAGATTAAAATATTTTTATTTATAATAGTACTAAAACTTTCCTTGCCTGATATTTAAAATAGTTTCGGCTCCA
The DNA here is from genome assembly GCA_901482245.1 of Timema douglasi. Lineage (NCBI taxonomy): Eukaryota > Metazoa > Arthropoda > Insecta > Phasmatodea > Timematidae > Timema > Timema douglasi. Next base: position 59,176 of record CABEEJ010000123.1, read on the forward strand.
AGATGAGCTAGACAAACAAATAGAGAGATAGATGGCATTGCGAAAACCACTTTTATGTTTCAGTGAGTGAACGTTAAAATTTATCAAAATTTTGAGTTTTTCTAAACAATCACAATAGGTACTTAAATACTCATTGGGTCGAGAAAAAGTAAAAAGAGCATCATTACATTTCACCAAAAAGGATAAATCAAATACCATACACTTCTACAGAAACATTAAGAAAATAATAAAATCTGTGACCACCAAAGAGCATAACAATAAATCTAATTTTCTGACTTGAATAAATCTTCCAAGGGATTCGTCAAAATATTTCTGTAATGGCGGATTTTTTCGGCATTTTGTGAGGAAATGGGACGAATTAACAATTGTTTATTGTCTCACACTGAAGTCTGCTAATTATCTCGAGGTAGAACTCTTACAAGATTGTTTGAACTTAAACACTCGAAAATGTTAAGAACATGGTAATAGAAAACGTGAAGGGACTTGGGAAAACCTTCAGAGAATATTTCCCAGTCATGTCCAATAAAAACATTTGGATTCACAATCCCCTGTAAGAGACAGTAGTTTTGGAATCCGCCACATTAAGAGTAAGCGAAAAAAGAGCAGCTCCTTGAAATTACCACTGATTTTGAATTAAAGAAAAGCTATTAATCTTTGTCATTAAATGGTTTCTGGTTAAGTTTAAAGGAGGAGTTCCCACTGTTAGCGAATCAAGCTATTACAGGCTTGGTACCATTCTCTTCTAAATATTTGAGCGAGAAATGTTTTTCTTCATATGTCTATCCAAAAATATAAATACAGAAACAGGCTCAGTACTGAAAGTGACTTGAGACTTTATTTATCGTCTGTGTTTGGTGACTTTAAAGCTCTGTTCCATCCAAAGCAAGCGCACCCATCTCACTAAGTTACATGAAGAGGTGGGTAACTGTTAAAACTTGTAAACAATTTTAAAACTTAGAGTGGCATGTAATTTTGTGATTATAGGAGGCCATTTCAGTTATGTAAAAGCAGCAATTTCCAGTACCACTTTAAAAAACCATGTGAAATGTAATAATATTGTGACAGTAAAGATAAGAAAGTGTTACTACAATACTTTGCTTATTTGATTTTAGTTTTAATTTTAAAACAAATGTATAATTTACTTGAACTTGTACTTCATTAGTTTCAATATTATTCCAATATATTTGATGGGGTATTCCAAAGTACGTACCGGAGCTAGAGTAGGTTAATCTAAAGATATTAAACAATTTGATTACAATTAATAACTAAATTTCATAAAAAAAATTGTATACAATTAAGTGTGTGGCTATGGATAATTTATCAAGAGGTCCGTGCAACTCAAATGTTTGTGAAAGGGGTTCGCGAGGCGAGAAAGTTTGGGAACCACTGCTCTATGGCATTAAGAACTAAGAATACTGTTACAGAAAAATTGAGAAAGAGAATCATCTTTGTCCGCCAAAGAGCTTAAGAATCAAATTTATTTTCAAAGACCTGAATTAAAAAGTATATGCATTTGTTTATAACTCATAAACTATTAATTTAATAATAGTATATTTCAAATAAAACATTTTTATATTTAATAGTACTACAACTTTACAATGATAAGCTATTTAATATCGCAAATAGTTGCGGGGAAACGATGAAAATGGTAAAATTTACCTCAAGTAAAGTAAACTCAAATTAATTTTCATGAGAAAATGAGAATTGCCGTCTTGTTAATTATGATTTAAAAAAGTCCCGATATAATATTTAATAAAAACAGTTATAGCAAAAAAATAAATAGATTTTTTGTATTTCTGCCCTTCAGTACACTACGCTTAGTTTTAGGGTTAGATATATAATTCCAAAAAAACCTTCGGGGCAAACCTATGAAAACCCTAGATACCAAATTTTTGCCCAATTGGTAGAATAGTTTAGGCTCTAGCCGGAGGTACAGACATACAGAGAGACGGACGGATGGGTATTCAAAAATCAATTTTTCGTATTCGGAGGGTCATAAAACGTCGAAATTCATCAAAATCTTGAGTTAATTTTTTTTTACGATCACAATATTTTCTCTACCTGTAAGATAGCGAGAAAGTAAAAATATTGATATTGGTTCCCCAAGGGTCGTATTAAAAGGTCGACTTCCGGCCAACATTTTTGACATTTTCATAGGGGTTGCATGCCCTATGGATAATCATTACCATTAAATTCATAATTTCTAAATTTTGACCAATAAAATAGGTAAATATTGACTATTGAGTCTAAAATGATAGAGATATATCATTGCTTTACAAACATTTCGCCTAAGAGGTTGAAAGAATGAGAACATACACTTTTTGAGAGACTTATTTCTTACTCTATGACTTTAGAGAATTATTGCGTTAAAACTTAAGTAGTATCTCTTTACAACAAAAGTTCACAAAACTCTTGGTTTTATAAAAAAATATTTTAGATAAAAGTTTTTTATTTTTAATAATACTACTATTTTGCAATGAAAAGTTATTTAATATCTCAAATAGTTGTGGAGATACGGAAGTTTCCAATTCTGTGAAGCACCCTAAAAGATATTTTCATGGGAAAATTAAAATAGCAATTTTATTTATAATATTTATCAACGCTTAGCTAAGAATTTTAATCAAAATCTTTAGAGCCAATTTTGACAAAATCGATTTTTTTCTCTTTTCACTTTTTATTAATCTACACTTAATTTTAGGGTTAAACAGACACACGGCATTGCAAAAATCACTTTTTAGGGTCCGGAGGGTCATGAGACGTCAACATCCATCAACATTTCTGGTTAGATTTTTTTTTACGGTCGCAATACTTTACCTTAAGTGTTCGAAAAGTTATAATAAATATTTATATATATATGCGTATAAATTGAATGTCATTGGTTTTAAGAAAATATGTTTCGAATAAAATATTTGAATTATAAATAGATCAAAATATTTATAAATATAAGTAATTCATATTTCAAATAGTTTCGGAGATATGATAAAAAATAATAATTTACGAATCAGACCGGAGCCCTTAAATCATTTTGCCGAAATATTGAGAGTAGCCATTTTGTTTGGAATATTTATAAATGTTTTAAAATGAAATGTAATCAAAATCGTTAGAGCCCATTTTGAGAAAATTGACTTTATCTATTTTTGCCCTTTAGTAAACTACCCTTAATTTTAGGGTTGGGTTGGATCCAAAAAAACCTCGGGGCAACCCTATGAAAACCTTAGATACCAGGTTTTAGCCCTATCTGTAAAATAATTTAGACTCTAGTTGGAGGTACAGACAGACAGAATGAGACGGATGGATGGAAATTCAAAAACCAATTTTTCGGATTTGGAGAGTCATGAAACGTCGTCAAAATCTCGAATTCGATAATTTTTTTACGACCACAATAATTTCTCTACCAGTAAGAGAGCAATAAAGTAAAAAGCTTACGCCAAGAAACGTGTTTTATGTTTGATTATTAACATAATAGACTACATCAACACGAACATGTTTCAAATACCGGATTTTATGGAGGAAGAGTAAAATATTTGTTTGACTTTTTAAAGCAGTGTCGAAACGTCGACCAACAGCTAGAAACATTATGGTGACATGTTGACTGATGTAATTCAAACTTCGATGTTATTTCCACAACGTACTTTTTGTTTTGTCTATTTGTAACAAATAAAACGTTCACACACAGTCCAATGTTCAAAGAAAGATCCTTATTTGACAGTTATAAAAACTATTGGATCTACTTTAAAGCTATATCAAACTAATATTCGTAATATTAATATGTCAAAGTTTTTTTATATACATTTATTGTGATTAATATTGCCCGATTGTATCGGTTTTATTTCGTCATAAGCCTTTTTTCTAAAATAAGGTGTAAGCGTGACAGACCCTCTCAAAAGAGTCCTACTACAGTATAGTCTCTATAATCCGTGATGGATGAGACAGAGACTACCTCGGATAGCCAAAAACCTGGACTATAAGGAGTAACACGGGACAATTAGCAGAGAAGGGAAGTTGTGAGTCAAAGAACACCCAGTACGGAAGTCACTACACAAGATACGATGACTGGATAGTAGGAACGGACTCTGTGTATAAAACATATGGAACCTCGTATACTATGGGACCTATCATAATATGGGAACTTGGACAATATGAACTTCGAAAAATATGGAACCTTGGATGATTGTATTTGGAATAATCAAGACTCCTATATATGTGCAAACACACACACATATATATATATATATATATATATATAAGGCCTATACCTCACATCTTCCAGTCATAAATGAACTTCAACCGTCTCTAATGATTGCTATCTCCTCTCTCCTCATAAAGTCACAGATGAATGTAACAACAATTGAAGACAAGTATTCCGACGTGCTGCTAAGAGGACACACAGCTCCGAAGCTCGACCTGCTAACGAGCACACAAGCTCTATAAGGTTCTCCCCTTGTTTTGAAAGGCGTCTCTCCAATCTCTGTCTCACTCGTGTTGCGCCCTTCCTCCATCACGCGTCGTTTGGTCGTGCGGACTATATCAGTGGACGCTGCTACGGCTCATACGTGAATATTCGCAATAATATCAGAAAGACCCGCGCCGGGGGACACACGGACTAATCGTCAAACTCGTCTTGTCTGGTTCACCGGTTACGGGGAGGTCAGGGTTCGAATACCAGCTAAGGGTATTGACGGTGTTTCCCCCCCTCCCCCCGAATGGTTTTCCCCTCTTTGCCCACGTAAATATGGCTATATTTCGCCTACATTTCACTTTCCTCCTCTCACCCCGTTAGTGTAATTAAATGGAAATAACCCTAACGGCAATGAGACGCGTTTGAAAATAAATAAATGTTACAGTGGGCACCACACGGACTTAAAATAAATAATATACATTGTTGCAGAAACGTAATGGAGGAAGAAAAGAACATAGCATTTCACTAAAGAGCATAATTATATTAAATAATATACACTGTTATAGAAACAGACTATTTGTTTGGGGCCTTCAACCCCCGATTTCCCAAAGACCTACAACTTTTCAATGTTAAGTTTATTTCTTATCTTACAGAGTTGCATAGATATAATCATAACTGGAAATTTACGCTTATGTAAATTACCTTCAGAGTCATTTTCATAAGAAAATAAAATACGCCGTTTTGTTTGTAGTATTAAAATTGTGCTTTGATAATAGTTATGATCAAAATCGTTAAAGAGCCTATTTTTAGAAAATCCTGTTTTTTCCTTCTCTTTTATGTTCTTTTGGTAAATTACCCTTAATTTTAGAGTTGGATATTTAATTCCCAAAACCTCTCTAGAGGACTCTACGAAAACCCTAAATATCAAGTTTTAACCTGATCGGGAAAATGATTTCGGCTCTAACCCGAGGTACAGACATATGGCATCGAGGAAACCTCTTTTTCGGATTCAGGGGGTCAAGAAAAGTAGATATCCATCAAAGCCTCGAGTTCAATTTTTATTTGGTGATCATAATACTTTTTCTTTCCAAGTGATTGCGATAAAATAACAAAAAAAACAAAGTCGGTTCAGGTAATCGAAAATTTGGATGGTTGTATTAAGAGGTAAAATAGAAATAAACAGGAAACATCACTATTATGATAATAAAAACTAGATAAAACAACAGGTGTAAAATGTACAAACCTGCTTCGGTGGTCACATGGTCTAAGCCGCTAATCTAGCAGTAGACTAGACCACCGATGACGGGGAGCTCGGGGTTCAAATCTCAGTCTTGTGTACTGAGCGTAATTTTTTCCTAAATGGTTTTCCACCTCCCTCCACGCAAATGTGGGCACCTCCTCTAAATATAACATTAAAATCCTAAAAACCATTAGCGTAATTAGTACATAGGCGTATAACCTGAACAGGTAGTAAGACGCACCGCTAAAAAAAATAAACAAATTTAATTATAAATTGGATTGGAATGGACAGAAATAACGATCACGTGATTTGACTCGGTGAATGGAAGAGAAGGGGTGGGGGTGAAGGTCTTTACGACTTGGTTGCGGTGATTCAGTTAAGGGGGCAATCCTGATAATCGGCGTTCCACTGAATTATGATCACAGTAAATATGTCGACTTGGATAGATAGTTCCCATCCATTTACAACCACGGTACTGTAATCGGGAAATTTTTCAACCTCGAAGTTTTGATGGATTTTGTCGTTTTATGTGACCCGAACTCTTAAAAAAATGTGGGTTTTACAACAGCTCTGTTCGTCTGTCCCCGAGGCTACAGCCGAAATGTTTCAATGGATTCTGTTCAGAATTTATATTTAGATGCTGTATGATCATAGCTCGAGGCCAAATCACCATTTTAGTTTATAACCCCAATATAATGACTGATTTTTGAAAATCCAAAATTTTTTGGAAATGGCTTTAACAGTTTTGTTAATAATTTATGTCTGGGGAGTTTCTTAAATGAAAAGAACGTTTTTTGTTTGTTTTTTAAACCTTTACAAACCCGTGCGCAAATTGCGCAATACTTAAGAAGAAATAGAAAAACACATTATTTTCTTTATTATATACTTTTTTACCTGTTTCGGTGGCCGCATGGTCTACGACGTCACTCTCATATAAGACTAGTCTGCCAACGGTTGGGAGGTTGGTGCTTGAATCCCGGTCGGGTACATTAAGGGTGGTCTTTCAAAATGATTTTCCACTCTTCTTCTACGTAAATTCGGGTACACTTACTCTAAATATGACATTAAGACCCTAAAAACCCTTAGCGTGATTAGTAGATCTACATAAACCTATAAACCAGAAAGGGTAGCAAGACGCGGTGCTCAAAAAAATAAAAAATAACAACTTTGTCTAAACTAAAGAAAATAAATATATTTAAAAGTGGGAATTTTTATAACATATACTTGAGCCAATTACAGAATTCTTCAGAAATTTTAGTATGGATAATATTTGTTACAATTCCACCCATAGCCCCAGCGGTTCCAGATATGCGTTTGGGTGAGGACGGGTGGGGGGATTTTTGGGTAGGTTCTCAAGGGGTACCCTCTATCAGAAGATAGCCCCAGAGCCCCAGTAGTTCCGGAAATGCATCTGGGGGTCGGAGAGTGTGACCTTTTCAACTTCCGATAAAAATTGTTGTAATTTAAATAACGGTTGCATATATTCTGGTCAACACATTTCTTATTTGTCAATTTAGACCCATACAATAGGTCAAAATTGGGTTTGACAAGAATATACCCATTCGTATTAAATAGATGGATAGGTGGAACTAGCCTAGTTTAGGTCTACTTATCTAAGGATTACGATGCGGTTTCTTCTGTTCACATAAAATCTCAGGAACATTGTAGAGCAGGGGTGTTCAACCTTTTTATATCCAAGGGCCAAAGTTTCTGTCCCTTGTTGGCTCGCGGGCCGCAATATTGCACCCACAATATTAGGATTGAACACAATACCGAGCACTCCCGACTTTGTCCGATCGCACCCGAAATAGTTCTCTCTCCCTTGTCTACTAGAGTAGTCATTTGCCGGTTCACGGTAAATATGTACAAAAACATAATAATTTTTTTCGCGCATAAAGCAAAAATAGTTTATAAAATAACTTAAAATGTGTATTTATTTAATTATGTAAAATATGAATCTGTATTTGCCGTTTTTTCCCTTGATTTTTTTTTAATGTTACGGCGGGCCGCGGGTTGAAGACCCCTGTCAAAAAGGCAAGGAACATAATGGAAGTTGTCGAGGCGTGGGAAGCGTTGTAAGAGTGAAGCGGGCTGTACCGCTTACTGGAAGTAAGCTAATGCGTCAGCCAGCACACAATATAGAGCCAGAAGCTGTGGCCTAGTCAAGATAGAACCGGGTTCTTGGCGAGATACCAAGTGAACAACTTTTTAAAACTTTGTATGAGAAAGAGAGGGGGGGAGGAAGGAGGGCGCAACTTATACAGAAAGGGAGGGGGTGGGGGTTGAAGTATAGGTTCTCGAACTTTACGCACAATGGAATCGTAGTTAATATTTCTCCAGCCGTGTATATGCATATATATATAGAAGTAAAGTTTGAAAAGTTGTTTAGAAATAGTTTTATCCCTTTTCGTAAAGTTGGTTTTTGGCAAGAGTTCATTATTATGGTCTAATATTCTGATGGCCATTATTCGCAGTCGTGTGAAAAACAAATTTTGCTCCATGACTGAGTCTACAACTACCTACTTTATAAAAATAAATGTAAATACACATTCGCACGTACTTTCTGATATAGTCATTGGTACTTAAAACATTTTGAAAAATTTGTTATCATCAGTTAACTACCTTTAAATGATTTTCCCTCATAAATAAAATATATTATTTTAAAAAATCATTTGAAACTCAATTCAAATATACATTTTAAACAAAAATGTTGAGGCCATCTGAAAAAATATTCAAATAATCAAAAATCAGTCATATGTAAACTAGTACAAAATTATTTCTTTATAAAACGAAAATAAATCTATGAGGTTTGAATAAAAATGGTCATAGATATTTTCTAAAAACTGTGACTCTTCAAAAATCAGCCATCAATTAGTAATTTTGGGCAGAGAATTAAAATCACTGTTTCTTCTATAACAAATAGAATATCAAGTTTTAATCAAATCAATCAAACCGGTACAAACAAACAGAATTGTAAAACCCACCTTTTTTTTTAGCAAATAAAATGACAAGATACATCAGAGCATCGAGGTTGAAAATTTTCACGATTAAAATACTTTCCCTATAGGAGAAAATAAAAATACTATTCTCAGTTTTAATGCAAACCTGATGAGATGACTTCTATTACACATATAGTTATACACTCGATATGAATTTCTCTATTTTAAAAATATGTTATTGAAAAAATGTCAACATATTCAAATATGGAACCTAATTTTACAAAAAAAACTTAAACACTTGTAAAAATTTAATTTTTTTATTATAATAAAAAATTAGTATGTATTTAAAAAGTTGATTACCAACCAAAACAATAAATTTTGTTTTATTAACTTTTCACACTGCCTAGATCAGGAAACTATTTTTAAAATATATTTTCTAAATGTCAACTAATTTTATTTGTACGTACCTAATTTTTTTGCTTGCTGAAATTTTTTATTTGACCATTTCTGTTTTTTGGTTCTTGGCTACAAAAACAAAGGTCCTGGATTTGATCCCCGGGACTGTCAAATTTTTATGTGAAGCAGTTGATCTAGAACGAGGTCAAACATAGCCCCGTGAGGACAAATGAAGAGCTACTTGAATAAAGAAGTAGCAGATTCGGTTTAGAAAAATGAGATTAACGACTCGTAGTGCTGACCACGTGACCACCTCTATCCACTAATGTTGGCAATAACATCGCTAAGAGCGGTGGCCGCTTGGTCGGTCGGTACAGCTCGCTTGCGTGCTCATGCCATATAGTATTTTTAAACTTTTATTTTAGAAACTTTCTTTATTTATATTTTATATACAATAGGAAAAACACAAAAATTTAATCGAGTCATGTATGCATAATGAATCTTGTCTTGTTTGCATATTAAAACTATATGTTTGCATAATTTTAACAACAATTTAGCAATAAACCAACATTTGTAATTTGTGCAAATAGCGCAGGCTACTTGAAACACTTTTAACCAGAATAATTTCGTTTCATTCTCCTTGTGTTCTACAACGTTCGCAGAGTTGACTCGTGAAATATAATGGCGGCATGCATCACTTCAAATGGGATAAGTCCCCCCNCCCCCTCTCTCTCTCTTCTTACCCTCCATCAGACTCAAAACAGTCGCGATTTATTTCCATTCAAATCGATCCATATTAACCAAAGTAACCGTGCAAAGAAACGAATGGAAAAATTGCTATACTATATTATATATATTTTTTCAAAAACAAATCAATCACTTGCTTTTTTTTTCCTAAAGCGCGATTCATAGATAAAATTTTCTTTTTCGATAAAAATCAAAAGGTTTTGAGTTAAAAGGACCTAAAATCAAAGTTCCCAAATAATCCACTTGGTACGTCCTAAATGAATTTATATAGTAGGGTCGTCATAATAACATCTTAGATTATTATAAAAGCTAAATGAATCTTCCTCATTAGATTGTCAAAAAGGTCGCCAGAGTTTTCTCCAAACTGTCAAAATTGACATCTCTTAAGAGTGACAGCCCCAGAGCCCGTAGCTTGGCGTATGAAAATAGGTCTGTAAAGCAAATTTTTTAAATCTAAAAAAACCTTATTTTTTCATTTACTTAAGTTGTTTAACGTGCACTTTCTAAACCGTCTGATTATATCCGTACATGAGTTATAAACTAACTTAAATCTAGAATAAACACAACACCCAGCCCTCCCGCTGTTAATTCACCACTGTGAAAGGGGAAACCAACATTTCACCAAGAGTACATTTTTCAGCCATGTCGGGAATCGAACCCGGGACCCTTAGTTGATTAGACACATGCTATCGACTGAGACAAGGGGTCGGACAAGAAATAAGTTATTACTTTGGCAATCCGACTATAGTAAGATGAGTCTTATCTGGCCAAAAAAGATGTTGAATTAGAAATAATTATTTGCTTTTTTACCTTCTAATTTTGAGCCTAAAGATAGATGGCTCTTGACACTTTGTCTGCCCCTGAACTAAAAAAAAGTGGGCCTTACAGTAAATCTGTTTTTCCTCATGTCTGTCTATAACTGGGGCAACTCTGAAAATGTTTGGTGGGTTTCATTTAAACTTGATATTCAGATGTTACATGATCAGAGTCGACCTCGGTACTCTTGAGGTAAAGTGCTCACGTGAGGACCCGATGTTCGTGGGTTCAAAACCAGCCAGGGTTGACGGATATTTATTGAGCGATAAAAAATCCGTGGCACAACTTTATTCGGAGGGAAAGTAAAGCCGTCGGTCCCTTGTCGATTGTGGTAAAGAGTCCTGGAAGGTATGTGGAGATACCTTTCCCGACAAAAATTGGTAGGCTCTTTCACTCTCACTCATAGAAATTCTCGTGTGCTGATATAATGAGTCGGTTCAGAAATTGCACGTTAAATACCTCAAATAATAATAATAATAAAAGTATTATTATTATATGGTCATAGCGTGAGAAGAAACAAGTGGTTTTGATTTTTGCCTTTAAATTTTGGGTAGTTTACTAATGACTGATCTTTGAAAATGGGAAATTTTTCGAAAATGGTTCATAAATGTTTTCTCAATTTAAAAACAATTGAAATCTTAAAAAAAATGGCTGTACCGATTTTGTTCAAAATGTAGATCCGAAAGATGTTTAATATGATTACCGAAATAATGGGTTTGTTTTTCTAAGTAAAACTTAGCGGTCTTACAAACAAACATAATCTAGTAGAGAACGTCTAGTAGGTCTACCACGCACCCGTCTGAAAACCATACAAATTTACTGTAGTGTAGGATGCCACGTATACAAATATAAAATATGTTTTTCGGCCTCACCTGGAATCAAACAATTGGGGGCACATTTTCTAACCACTTATCCAAGGGGAGGGGCTACTTACAGCTCAATTTTCATAGGAAGGGCCTTATCTGACATCTAGGAAAGTTACTACAGTCCAACTTTCATAGGAAGAGCATTTCCTGACAGCTAGAAAAGTCACTACAGTCCAATTTTAAAAGAAAGACAGCCAGAAATGTTACTACAGTCCAAGTTTTGTAGGAAGAGCATTTTCTGACAGCTAGAAAAGTCACTACAGTCCAATTTTTATAGGAAGGAACTTATCTGACAGAAAAACTACTACAATCCAATTTTAAAAGAAAGACAGCCAGAAATGTTACTACAAGTTTTGTAGGAAGAGCCTTATCTGACTGTTATAAAATTTACTATATCTACTTTCATGTATTCACACGTAAAGTCATGTGATTTGCAGCTTTCAGTTTAGTAAATATTACCAAGGCTTATAAAGTAACATTATTAATATAGTAAAATGTTATCATTGTTCACACCAAATAAATATGCTTGTGTTTTTTAAAAGGGCCTTCCTATGAAAATTGGACTATAGCTTCATTCTATATTCTCAAAATGCAGAATATTCAAATTTTCTCCATGGTCTATTATAGATAGAGGGTGGTTTTACCCGGGTGTGTCGTTTCCTTCAATACTACCCTCAGGGTTTGGTGGGTGGAGGGTGCACTGTAAATCAGCCGCTACCACCGGACCTAGGCTCCCCACACTAGCAGGGGAGAGCTGCTACTCTCTATCTCCCCCTTTCTCTCTCAAGAACGCGCAACACGCTCCTCCACCGCAATAAAACACAATCGCACGCACGCCCGCCCGTTTCATCAACCGAGGCTATTAAACACTGCTTGCACACATCCTCGCGCGCCGCTAGGCGACAACACCGTACGTTCGTGGAGTAGCGAGTCCGCTCAAAAGAACCTTAACTGCTGAGTAGCGAGTCTGCTCAAGAGAACCTTAACTGCTGAGTAGCGAGTCCGCTCAACAGAACCTTAACTGCTGAGTAGTGAGTCCGCTCGAGAGAACCTTAACTGCTGAGTAGCGAGTCCGCTCAACAGAACCTTAACTGCTGAGTAGTGAGTCCGCTCAAGAGAACCTTAACTGCTGAGTAGCGAGTCCGCTCAACAGAACCTTAACTGCTGAGTAGTGAGTCCGCTCAAGAGAACCTTAACTGCTGAGTAGCGAGTCCGCTCAACAGAACCTTAACTGCTGAGTAGTGAGTCCGCTCAAGAGAACCTTAACTGCTGAGTAGCGAGTCCGCTCAACAGAACCTTAACTGCTGAGTAGTGAGTCCGCTCAAGAGAACCTTAACTGCTGAGTAGCGAGTCCGCTCAACAGAACCTTAACTGCTGAGTAGTGAGTCCGCTCAAGAGAACCTTAACTGCTGAGTAGCGAGTCCGCTCAACAGAACCTTAACTGCTGAGTAGTGAGTCCGCTCAAGAGAACCTTAACTGCTGAGTAGCGAGTCCGCTCAACAGAACCTTAACTGCTGAGTAGTGAGTCCGCTCAAGAGAACCTTAACTGCTGAGTAGCGAGTCCGCTCAACAGAACCTTAACTGCTGAGTAGTGAGTCCGCTCAAGAGAACCTTAACTGCTGAGTAGCGAGTCCGCTCAACAGAACCTTAACTGCTGAGTAGTGAGTCCGCTCAAGAGAACCTTAACTGCTGAGTAGCGAGTCCGCTCAACAGAACCTTAACTGCTGAGTAGTGAGTCCGCTCAAGAGAACCTTAACTGCTGAGTAGCGAGTCCGCTCAACAGAACCTTAACTGCTGAGTAGTGAGTCCGCTCAAGAGAACCTTAACTGCTGAGTAGCGAGTCCGCTCAACAGAACCTTAACTGCTGAGTAGTGAGTCCGCTCAAGAGAACCTTAACTGCTGAGTAGCGAGTCTGCTCAAGAGAACCTTAACTGCTGAGTAGCGAGTCTGCTCAAGAGAACCTTAACTGCTGAGTAGCGAGTCTGCACAAGAGAACCTTAACTGCTGAGTAGCGAGTCTGCTCAAAAGAACCCTAACTGCTGAGTAACGAGTCTGCTCAAGAGAACCATAACTGCTGAGTAGCGAGTCTGCTCAAGAGAACCTTAACTGCTGAGTAGCGAGTCTGCTCAAGAGAACCTTAACCACTGAGTTAAACAGTTTGCTTGAGAAGGAGCTTCGTGTCTGAATACTACTTCACACTCCGTACAGCCCTTTCCGGGCATTTACTTCACACTCCGTCCATCCCTTTCCAGGCATTTACTTCACATTCCATCCAGCTCTTTCCGGGCATTTACTTCACGTTCCATCCAGCCCTTTCTGGGCATTTACTTCGCATTCCGTCCAGCCCCTCCAGGCATTTACTTCGCATTCCGTCCAGCCCTTTCCGGGCATTTACTTCGCATTCCGTCCAACCCTTTCCGGGCATTTACTTCCCTTACGAAGGAATTGTGCTACGTATTTTTACCGCTCAAGTAGAATCCGTTGACCACAGATGGGTTTGAACTCATGAACATCGGGTCCTGAGGCGAGCACTTTACCCCAAGACCACTGAAATCGACAAATATATTATCTTCCTCTAGGGTTTAATGAGCTGAACATTTTATCTAAAATGTTGGTGAAAATAAAGATGGTCTGGGTTCAAACCTGGCACGGTTGTTTCCTTGGTTTACAGACTTGATTCTGACATGGGGGGCCGGGGTTGAATCTCAGCCGGGAACACCAAGAGATTATTTTTTTATTCCGGTCCAACTATTGTTGAATATAAGCCTTGCTGTTTTAACTAGGACAGTGGTGGGTCTCTAGCTCGTCATCGTTCACTGCCGACCGAGGGGATAGATGGATACTGACGTCACCCCAAAACGACATCTACCCACGTAGGAGAACATCTCGTGCGGGCACTTCGCCAAAATAATAGCTGGAGCTNGGGGGGGAATCTACAATGTAATTTTCATCAAAAGTTATTTATCTGGCGGATAAAAAGCTACTAAATATAGGTATTTGTACGTCAAGTCATGTGATCTGCAGCTGTCACTTTTGATAGATAACATACTTATAAAATAATAAAAATAAAATGGTAAAATGTTATCAATGTTGACCGTAAAAAATATATGGTATTTTCTGAAAGACCCATCCTGTGAAAATTGTACTGTGTGTGAGCTACGTTAGAGATAGGCATAATAATTGTTTACTGTTATATCGGGAAATGTTCGAAGAGATTCAGTTCACTGAAATTAACAACAGGTGCATTTATATATTTCAATAGTTTCAGTCGATCATTCGTGAGATACGCTTGTAGTTCAATCGTTTGCGAACTAGAGTTCGTTTTTGTGACCGAGATTAACCGAAGAATCTTGAATGTTTATTTTAGTGTAACCTTATAGATAACTTTGAACTAGATAACTCCAAGAAAATGAATTAGTTCAACTCATTTAGTAAAAAGAATTAATTTTTATCACTGCGTGTTACTACCTGTTCAGGCTATACGCCTATGTATTAATTTAGAGGAAGTTTACTCGCATTTACGTGGAGGGAGGGTGGAAAACCATTTATTAAAAACTACCCTTGGTGGACCTGACAATGATTCGGAACCCGATCTCCCCGTCATTGTCAGTGCAGTATAACGCAAGCGGGACGCACAATACCAGTGATTCTAAAACTCATCGAACCAGGATTTTTTTTTATGAAAGAGTTCATCAAGCAGTAAGGACAGCATATTTATATAACTTTGTTTCCTATACACACTATACAGTACGATTTTCATACGAAGAACCTTATCTAAAATAGATACAATACTAAATATACTTTCCAGTCAGGTCAAATGAACTGTCACTTTTGATATATGTTATATATAAAGCCGCGTACGGACAGTGCGAGGCAGCTCGCACATGTGTTGCGAGCCGTGTGCTTGTCGGTAAACTGGTCGTGCTCAAAGGCGCCTCACGCTCACTGCGAGCGGAACGACTCGTGTGGACGGGTCTGCTGTTGCCTCGCTCCGAACTTCACACGCACCATGGACGACAACGACGCTCTACGTCAAGTAATTCGACTTTATGAGAGTAATCGTTTATTATGGGATGTGAAGAGTTCGGAATATTATAATAAAAATAAGAGAGAGGATGCGTGGCGTGAAATTTCCGTCGAAGTAAATATTCCTGTTAAAGAACTGATAAAAAGGTCAATTCGCTCTTGGGATCTTACAGACGGGAGAAGTCAAGCGAGAGAAAGAGCAGAGTTACTGGATCAGATATGTATATATTACAAATTAAAGAAGTGAAGCGTTATATTATCATAATTTAATGTATTTGTTCTGTACATATAAGTCTTGGTAATATTTACTAAACTAAAAGCTGCGAATCACATGACTTGAATACATGAAAGTAGATATAGTAAGTCTAGCTCAACACTAAACTAGCTCGTTAGCTAACTACACTACCGAGGCAGGTACCTCAAATAAATAATAGTTTAATGTTGGGTAATTTTCGAAAATTGACGTAACAATTTTGTTTAAAATAGATATCCAGGAAATAGTATAATATAATTAAAGATTTTTTGAGGTTAGATTACTGATTACCTATTTTTGAAAACTTTGTCTCAATCTAGAATATTTAAAAAAGCAAATAAGAGTGTCAATTTACAGCAGTCCTATGTGCGGACCCCCTGGCACATCGTCACTGACCACAGTTTTAGACCCATTGTTTTAGAGGCAGGGGTCTTCAACCCGCGGCCCACCGTAACATTTTTTCACGGCCCACTGGCTCAAGAGAAAATTCAAAATTATTTCAAGAGAAAAAATGACAAGTACATAATAATAATAATACTTTCACACCGCGTTTTATTACCCGTTCGGGTTATACGCTTAAGTATTAATTACGCTGATGGGTTAGGAATGAGGAAGGTTGACTATAGAGGAAGTGAACCCACATTTTTATGGAAGGTGAGTGGAAAACCATTTAGGGAAAACCACCCTCAGTCACCGAGCGAGATTAGAAACACTCTCTCCCCGTCCTCGGCAGTCTAGTTCAACATGAAAAGTACAGATTTATATTTACATACATAATTACTTTTTTTTAAATACATAATTTAATTTATTTTATAAATTATTTTTTATTTATAAGTAAAGACAAATATGACGTTTTTGTTCAAATTTACTGTGAACTGGTGAATGACTACTCTAGTAGACAAGGGAGGGTAAATTATTTCGGGTGTATTCGGACAAAGTCGGGAGTGTTCGGAAATAGTCGTGAGTGTTCGGAAAAAGTCGTGAGTGTTCGGACAGTTGGGAATGTTTGAGTTCGCTCCTTACCGCTGAGACACTCGAGACACCAAAAGAAAAATAATATATTGTTTTCATTCCTAATATTGTGGGTACAGAATTGCGGCCCACGAGCCAACAAGAGACAAAATTTTTGGCCCTTTGACCTTAAAAGGCTGAACACCCCTGCCTTAGTGCATGCAGCCACCAAAGTGGCTCTTAAGATGAATCGTTTAATTTAAACTATTCCTTCTGAAACTACACCTCTCTAATCAACGCCAGCCTGTCTCTGTAGAACGTTGGGCTTGGGTTCGAATCTCGAATGGCACGAAAGCAAGGAAGACACAAGTATGCCGTAGTGTCGGTATAGCGCTTACAAAAACCTTATCATTGTACGAGAGGCGGTTTGTTCGTCTCTCGGTTGGGGGACGTTCCGAGTGTACAAGTCCGATTAAACGTTTCAGCAGTTCTCGGGTTTCACGGGCACTGGGTATGTCAAAGGTATTCAAACGAGCTTCGGATTAGTTTTAATGTTTTATATGATAGCTTTAGTTGTTGTTGTGAAATAATTTGTACTCTCTGGAATACAAACCTCTGTTTCAAAATAAGCATTGTTTGGGATTGTTCAGTCTTAATTGTAATATGTTTTGTTTACTTATTTTAGTTTGATATTTTTGTCAAAGGTAGGATTATCTACTTTGATTTTGAATCAGCACTCTTTCTTCTTGTCCAATGAGAGGCCTTCTATCACCTGAATTGTCAGGCTGTATCATTTCCCATTATTCCTTATGGGCGGTTATGGCTAGTAGTTACAGTTGGGATATGGACTCTACAGGAAACAAATCTGTTAGTGATTCATTACCTTTGTGATGGAGCTTCAAGAGAGCTGGTCCACAAAGTTATACAATATTTGTAGAGATAGTTCTACTTTCCTGAGGTGAGGCACATGTTCAAATTTTATTCAGACCTCTATTTCGAATATTGTGGGCTACCAGATTGTTCAGGGTTATTTGACTTATTTCTTAACATTTCCATTGTTATAAAAACAACTTTAAACGTATTTAAGTTATTCAAGTTTATCGAGGTTTCAATAACAGCTCATTGCTTAAATATAATTGAAGCATTTTTATATATTAATGAAGATATAATAGCAGTTCCCAAATAATGTATATTTTAGAACAAAATTTTATTAACAAGGAGAATGCAAATAGCTTACCACAAATGTTGAGTGATAAGAGTAATCTAATACTAGTTTGAACATTCTTAAGTCCACTTGATGTTAAGTTGACAACACACTTGCCTCGCTACTATTTTACCTGTAGCAATGCACTATTCTTGCCAACAATATTTTTTAACAATGCACTTTGGATGCCAACAATATACTACTTGTAATAATGCGCTGTTATAACAAACAGCCTATCACTGGTAAAAATGCACCAGTAAATCGAACAATATATCACTAGTAACAATGCACTATCAAAGCCAACAATTACACGTAACACCCGCCTTGGTGGCATAGTTGGCTAACGCGTTAGTCGTGTTGAGCTGCTCGACTGCTGAGGACGGGGAGATCGAGGTTCGAATCTCAGTCGGGTGAAATGGGGGTATTTTCCTAAATGGTTTTTCACTCTACCTCCACGCAAATGTGGGTTCACTTCCTCTAATTCAACCTTACCAATTCCTAATCCATTAGAGTAATTCGTACTTAAGGCGTATAACCCGAACGGGTAGTAAGACGCGGTGCTAAATATTATTATTATTAATTACACGTAACAATGCACTAATAGGGTTAACATTTTATTACTAACAACAATACTATCACAATCAACAATAAATTACTAGTAACAATAGGTTAAAGTCAACAATATATTACTAGTAACAATACTATCAAAGTCAACAATATAATACTAGTAACAATACTATCAAAGTCAACAATATATTACTAGTAACAATACCATCAAACCCAACAATATGTTACTAGTAACTAAGCACAAAAACTAACTTGTTCTAGACAAGGAAGTAACAATGTGAATGAAGTATCTGAGATGTGAAGTATCTCCTTGACTCACTCATGGGAAGATAACGAACGCTCGTGAAGGGGCTCACCGTATCAATGTGTGCGTAAAGCTCGTTACCGGGCCTCCTGTCCCTTCTCGCACGTTATCAACCAGCCGACTCTTTGTGACGTGAGGCGAATCCGTCAATTAAACCTGCAGCAGAGGAGGGTTGGCGCAGAGACACGTCCCAGATTAATAGACTGCGTGCTCCCGCTTTAATTGTCAAGGCGTAGGAATAGGAATACGACCGAGAGATAAGAAAGGGGTAAACCTTTGTCATCCCGGGACAAGGCGTGCGTAAATTAGGTTCAAAGCGTGTGTGGGGAGGAGGGGAGTGATTACAGGCGTAAAACCGGACGCTGTAAGCACGTTTGGAAGTCGTGCGGTAAACCAATATAATTGCTGGCACATTTCGCCTCGTCCTTCTACTGGGAATCGACCTGAACAAAGACGAGAACGTTCAATTAAGTTTTTGAATTATCTTTAACATTATATTCTGTTGTTTGAGAAACCATATTTTATTCTTTCTGATTAACAAAGATTTATTTTAAAATAAACATGGTGTTCTCATTGCTATATAAAAGTACTACTTAGATTGCTTATTGAAGTTTTAATGATCTATTACTAGAATATTAATCCTTTACTCATTAGTATAGATTAAAATCAATATAGTCGAATTTTCACAGGAAGAGTCTTATTTGACATTATAACCTTATCTGACAGCTATAAAAACTTTATTAGATCTACTTTCTCGTATTCATACGTCAAGTCATAATCTACAGCTGTCACTTTTGATTGATTGATACCCATAAAATAACAAAACCTTTTTAGCACGTCTTACCACCTGTTGAGGTTATATCTGTACTAATCATACTAATAAGTTTGGGATGAGGACGGTTGAATTTAGAGGAAGTGTACAAACATTTGCGTGAAGGGACAGTGAAGAAGCATTTAAAAAACTCAGTAAACCTGACCGGGATTCAAAACCCCGATCTCATTGTCATCGGCAGTCTAGTCTATTGTGAGTGACGTCTTAGACCATGCAGTCACCGAAGCAGGTAAAATAACGTTCAAAAAAGATTAACGTATACAAAAATTGAATTTTCTAAAATGCTCTTTCTATGAAGATTCAACTGGTGAGACATGGTAGAGAAAAATACTTTATTATAATTATAATTTTACGTTAAAAATATTTTTTGATAAACTGCATCTTGCAATAGAGAAGAGTAAAATATTGTCATATTCCTCGTAATCATGTTTAAATCTTCGAGAATATATTTTCTCTTTATTTCAGACTAGGTAGGGAATGAAATATCGCCATCACCTTTCGACGAGTGAAAGAGGAACAGCAAAGACAGAATAAGACCTTTCCAAAGGTCACCCTTAAGATCAAATAAATCCCTCCTTTCCACAAAAGACAAATAACGCCTTCACTCACAATTTGCAATGCTAATGGCGTGAAACAAACCATCCCAGTCATTTATCAATCTTGATTCCCGTTGTAAATCATTTGGCTCCCATTGGGTAAGAAAGACTTGGTGTTGATTCCCTTCCTCCAAGATCACGTTGACCTTTAAGAGCCCATATCACTCCCGGTAAACTGGGATATTAAATATAAGACCACGCTCGGACCAGGAATAGTAGTGCGGTAATTAACCGAACTAGATGGAGGTGTAAGGAACTGAACTACAAAGAAGGTTAGGGAACTGAACTAGAGGGAAGGGTAAGGAACTGAATTAGAGGGAAGGGTAAGAAACTGAACTAGAGGTAAGAGTAAGGAAGTGAACTAGAGGGAAGGGTAAGGAACTGAACTACAAAGAAGGGTATGGAACCTAACTAGAGGTAAGGGTAAGAAACTTAACAAGAGGGAAGGGTAAGGAAGTGAAATAGAGGGAAAGGTAAGGCAGTGAAATAGAAGGAAGGGTAAGGAACTGAAAGAGAGGGAAGGGCAAGGAACTGAACTAGAGGGAAGGGTAAGAAACTGAACTAGAGGGAAGGGTAAGAAACTGAACTAGAGGTAAGGGTAAGGAAGTGAACTAGAGGGAAGGGTAAGGAACTGAACTACAAAGAAGGGTATGGAACCTAACTAGAGGGAAGGGTAAGGAACTGAATTAGAGGGAAGGGTAAGGAACTGAAATAGATATATTTTATTTAGCACCGCGTCTTACTACCCTTTCGGGTTATACGCTTTTAAGTACTAATTACTCTAATGGATTAGGAATTGGGAAGGTTGAATTAGAGGAAGTGAACCCGCATTTGCGTGGAGGGAGAGTGGAAAACCATTTATGAAAAACCACCCCCAGTTCACCCGACCGAGATTTTAACCTCGATCTCCCCGTCCTCAGCAGTCGAGCTCAACACGACAAGCGCGTTAGCCAACTACGCCACCGAGGCGGGTGAAACTGAAATAGAGGGAAGGGCAAGGAACTGAACTAGAGGTAAGGGTAAGGAAGTGAACTAGAGGGAAGGGTAAGGAACTTAACAAGAGGGAAGGGTAAGGAAGTGAGCTATAGAAAGGTGTAAGGAAGTGAACTAGAGGGAAGGGTAAGAAACTGAACTATAGGGAAGGGTAAGGAACTGAACTAGAGGGAGGTGTAAGGAACTGAACTTCGAGGAAGGGTAAGGAAGTGAGCTCTAGGAAGGTGTAAGGAACTGAACTAGAGGGAGGTGTAAGGAACTGAACTACGAGGAAGGGTAAAGGAAGTGAACTAGAGGGAAGGGTAAGGAACTGAACTAGAGGGAAGGGTAAGGAACTTGAAGCAGAGTGCAGTAAACCATTACTTCCTTACATAACCTGGTCTCGGAGAAATGAAATGACAACCTAACACGTTTGTTTCTTCCAGTTCGCACCTTCTGCTACCCGCAACTTCACAAAAGCATTCAAAATGTAATATTAAAAAATACGACTTTCTCGACTCACCGACTTGAGGGCGCATTCGGAAAACCTGACAATGATTGTGAGAAGGCATAACGCGAACGTAGAAAGAAAAACTCATCATCGGAAAACCCAAAATCCATCTGATCCCAGCTTTTAAAAAAAACCTCTTCTCGTTGAGCAAGACTAGATACAGACTGAACTCACTCATTTTTTTCTTCAATTTAATCAAGTTGTTCTTTGAAGAGGTGGAATATAATATGTCGGATACGTATTTGCTACCATACATAACAAACTTGAGATCAAAAAAACACGCCATTATATACGCGTTACAAAGTTGAAAGACGTTTACTTACGAGGGTAAACATAAAATATAATTCGTGTTCAAGTAATTTTTTGTTAAAGTAAATATTTGATAAATTTAAATTGCTATTTCTAACGTCCAGGAAAATTCTACATTTAAAATGGTAAACTATAAAGACAACTAAAAAGGTGAGAGTTTCATTTTTTAATTTAATTTATTAGAGTAATTTTAATACCAGACTTACATGTTTATTAGTGACCTAAGTTCATTCGATAGTTCAAATTTTACTGCGTTATTTTAACAAGTTTGTAATTGAAGATTTTTTGTTCAATTTTTTTTTTAATTTCTTTAAAATTTGATTTAACTGATAAAATTGGATTAATTTATTTTTCTAAAACCATAATTTCTATGGATTTAATTTTTTATAACTGACTTAATAACTTGACTTAGATTAAAAGGTAAATATTTCAATATAATCGCAAATATACTTTTTAAATAATTAAATATTACTCCTACATCTAGTAATAACATTTTGTAATTATTTATTTAATTTTTATCTTACTGTGTTAAGGTTTTGAATTTATTTGAATTTTCTGGTGGATTTGTTGTGAACCAGCAAATGTTTGAATACTGCTTATATGAGATCGGCTTTCAAAACTATAGATGAATCTATTTCGTGGTGTAAATCGGTTTAACACATCACTTCACTTAATACATTTTTGCGTGGAACTTCCATGTTTGACTGACTAGACAATACCTGAAACTAGTGGAGAATTTAAGAACTTTGTTCTAATATTTAGAGTAGACAAATACAGCTCCCCATCCCCCCTTCCAATCATTATTTTCTTTCGTAGCTTGAACTTGTGACGGCTGTAGACCCCGCCACGTAAGCAACCCCCTCGTGTTACAGTTAGTGATGGGCATAATCGAATGATTTTAAGAATCGAATAATCATTCGATTCTTTGAAAAATATTCTAATGAATCGCAAGAATCATTCGAATGATTTTGAGAAGTATTAAAAAAGAGTCGGTAATAATAGGATATCTACTACTTCTAAAAGTAGTTACTAGATGCTCGTTTTGCTTTGTGCTACTATTCTCTTTACCCTGCTGTCGGATCTCCCAACACGCATTCCTTTACGTTTGTGATTTATCAAAACTTTTCTATTACTGCATTTAGTTCCTTGTGACAGTGTCAAAGACCAACAGCCACAATAAAATATTATACAGTGAATAAGTGATCGTATTTCTCAATTAAGTAGCTCGCAATTAATATAAATACTTTTGCGTACGATTAATAATTAAATAAGGAACATACGTTTCCCTTTGTGTTTAAAAGAGTCGAAATAATTTACCCTTTAATATTTCCTAAACATAACAAAAATATATAAGCTTACAATCGTAGAATTATTTCAGTGAATAAAATTATAATACGATCTGAATATTACGGCCGGGCAATGTTTTATTAAATACATAAAAAGTATATACTTATCTACTTAATAAATTTAAGTCAACGTTAAAGAAAATTATCTCTCAAACCATTCGTGCTATATGCGATTAGTTAGGAAGGTAAAATTTTAAGGAAATGAAAAAGAACAATCCGCGTAGTAATGTAGCAAAATAATCGAATCATTTTGTAATTTTCATTCGAATTATTTTTGGCTTTTATTACATTGTAAACTGTACAACCACTTAAACTTTGTATTAAATTAACCTTAAAATCATTCGAATGCGTAAGGTCGATTATTGTGTAGCAATGGGGACTATTTATTGAAAATGAACCTAATAGAAATGAAGACCTGTATAGAGATAGCCTGGAAACATTCATAATCATAAGGTCGATTTTCCTCAGCACTTTTGCGAAGGGTGGGAATAAGAGAATGAATAGGGCAGCTCGCGTCAAGTCAGCTATGTTTTCATTCGAATGATTTTTTAATTCGAATGATTTTGAAAGAATCGATTATTCAGAATAATCGAATGAATCGATTCTATTCATCCGATTCTGCCCATCACTAGTTACAGTAGTTCTTAGAAGGACAAGGAAGCTCGTCTGGCCCACCATTTAGTGAGTCTATATTTTAGCTTCAGAGCAGTAGGCTGGTCTTGCACTTTCAATCTAACCTTGCCGAATTTTTTTTACATATTTATTTTTTAATATGTCTGAAAACCCTCCACCGAGTCGTACTCGCAAGAGGAATAAATTGGCTAAATATATGGCCACAAAATAGGAAAGAAAAGCTGGAAAGTAATGCTTTTTTAGTAAATATAATATAGCTATGTGGAATATCCTAAATTTGGTAAACACCTGTTTTAAAGATAACGTATTTTATTTATAAATATTTTGTTTTAGAGACGCCATCGAGGCAAATAACAATGTTATGACTATGGAGTTTGATCCAATCGTGTCACCACAGCCCGGTACATTTAGTCTTCATGAACCAGCGCGACATAAATCAGGAGGTAATCATTTACCACGCTTTTACTATTCAGTTCCTGGCTAAACTTGATATTGCAAATAACAATAACAGATACTATCAAAATAGTGTACCTTAAAAAATAGTACGTCAACGGTAATACAAAATTTAACTCTTTAAAGTATTGGGCTACTACATATCCTTCACTGCTCAGGCTCTTAGATTTTGCTAGTGTCTATGAAACCATCCTTCCTCCCCCCTTCCCCTCCAAATGGTCAGGCGACGGACGAAAAAATGGTAATTTAGAATTAAACAAATTTGAGTGGATCCGTAGTCCAGAATTACCTTAAAATGTCACTTTTTTTTAGTGTTAAATATAAAGATATTCGGTAGATATTCCGAGTAAAAGTTTCTCCACTTACCCCCAACGGTTTCTTCCTGGATCCACCCTTAACTTCCACCCGACCAAAATAAACACCGTTAAAAACAGAAATTGAATATCAGTTCCCCAACACCGGTAAGTTTGTTCCCCGACTATTAAAAATCCTTATTTAAAAAATATGTTTGATGGTACCAAATTTGTTCCAGATTGTTCTAAAAAAAAATTGCTTGTTAAAATTTGATTCATAAATGAAATGTTTACGTTTAACTTTATTTCAGAGTCCTCTTATGGATAGTCTACAAACAACATACCCGTTCGTCCGACTCGTAAGTAGAGATGGGCAGAACGGCTCAGAATGATTCAGTTCAGTGAAATGAGCCGTTCATTTTTATCGTTCAGTCGTTCGCGAACGAATACTTGTTTTACAGCTCATCGTTCGCGACCGACCAAACTTCAGCTAGTGGATCTTCGTTCGCGACCGACCTGATACAGACTGGTGGCCCATCGTTCGCGACCGACCTACGGCTTTCAATCAGTCAGTTACCGGTATCAATTGGAGAAACACACCGTGTAACGTAGTTATTCGCTTTGCATCACGCATCAACTTCAGGGAAAACTTTTTAAAGTTTATTAAATTATTATTTAATTATTTATGCTATTGAATACAAAATATCTTTAAAGTATTACTTTATTAAATTTTTATTTTATTTTAGCACCGCATCTTACTACCCGTTCGGGTTATACGCTTTAAGTACTAATTACTTTAATGGATTAGGAATTGGGAAGGTTTAATTAGAGGAAGTGAACCCACATTTGCGTGGAGGGAGGGTGGAAAACCATTTAGGAAAAACCACCCCCAGTTCACCCGACCGAGATTCGAACCTCGATCTCCCCATCCTCAGGAGTCGAGCTTCAACACGACAAGCGCGTTAGCCAACTACGCCACCGAGGCGGGTTTTATTAATTTATTTTGATTAATTACGTAGTTTATTTAATGGTTTAGTTGTATTTAAATAAAAATATATTTGTTTTAAAAAATAAAAGTAAACTTTGGGATCACTTTTCCGAAAGAGATTCAGCACACGGGTCGTAGGTTGCGATGCGCTGCCTTAGACCACGTGGGTAGTGATAGTTTTAAAATATTTTAATTTCTAAGAATGCATTTGTATTTACCTCTTGTAGCCTTTATCCTAATGACTACCCCTACCAGTGAGGACAATGTTGCTTATTGTTTGGTTTTAGACAGTTGGGAGGGGGAGGGGACGCAGAGGTAGATTTGCTGGAAAAAACTTATCCCGTTATTTCTGCAACCGAGGTTGGCCGAATTCTCCCGATTGTCTTGTGTCGTTCAATTCGAACTAGTTCACGTGGATATGGTGAACTAGTTCGACTCGTTCGCTTAGAGGATCCGTTCGATTTAAACCATTCGTTCGCGAACGACACATCTCTACTCGTAAGCATGCAATCACAAACTTATTCGTAATTACATTCATCTTAAATTCATAATAGTCATTCTACAATGAAAAGTCGTAAGATGTAATTTCCACTAATAGGAATTAAGACGAGTTAACCACTGAAGAAAATAATAAATATAACAGACTATGCCAATAGAATCGTTGAAATAATAATCAAAAGACCATTAAAATAAATAAACAGATAGTTTTGTTATTACAAATTTGTAGATCATGGTTTTGTTTTATTTATTGTTACTATCATTATTAGTAATAATAATAGTATTAGTACACAGTAAGGAAAAAACGCGCTCTTATTTCATGGCTATTGAGTATTAAATGTAATGTAATCTCTCACAACTAACTTAAAACATAAACAACCCACAAGTTTTTTTGAAAAGAACTTTAATTAAAAATAAAATCAATTTTATTTGGGAAGCTCTTATTTCTGATACACTTGGTGAGAATCATAACAATGATATTTTAAAAACAATATTAACCTATTAATGCGCCTAAATTTCAATTAGCCACACATTCTATGAAACTATATCATTGAATTCCATTTTAAAAGCCAAAGTACCATACAAAAAGACGATATAAAAGGCATAAAGCAGATATACACAACCATAGACTATGACTAAATAATTAAAGCCTTATTAAAGTTTTCAAAAATACATCTCTTCATAAATAAACATTATAAACTATTACATTATTGTTTTTATTAATTAATTTTAAAATGGAGTATATTCTATTATATATATATATATATATATTATTTCCAAGAAAATAAAATGTTATCCTAGATTATTTAACTAGGTATTAATTTTATTGGATTATAGTGGTCTGATCAATTGTTTGTGATTGGCTGATCGCAAGCAGACGTAACTACACATTCGCAATAGATGGACAAGGTTCTCTTCCGACATACGATTGTGTTTGCATGTGTTATTGTAGACAAACAAAATTACTTAGATGCGTAATTGTAGTTTCTGTCAATTTAGGAATAGTAGTTAGTAAACAATAAAATAGAAAATGTAGCATACAATATAGCCTTGCATCGACAAATGAGAGATTTACCATTTTCTGTTTTGGCCAGACTTATATTCCAATCTCCTGTGATTAAATGATCTAATGTTTTTATTGTAAATTTGTTATTTATAATTGTATCATTGACTTCAAAGCTTTACTGTACATTTCTAAACCAAATGTATCAATTAATAAATTTATAGCATTGAATTAAAATTAAAACATATATTTGTGTGTTTGTATGTGTGTCTTTTGTATGTTTAAAGATATGTGTGTAGGCGCTATACAGCATCTCTAAAATCAAGATACCTAAAAGTTTAAATCCTACTACTACAATATAACCTACGAGCTAAATATTGCCTGTAGGTGTGTTGTTCAATCACGCCTAAATCACTGTACAATTTTAGGAAACATGGACAACTAAAAATGCCAGGAATGTAGGGGATTACTCCAAATACCCCATTAATTATTTGAATTTTCTAATTGTAGATTGGTCTTAGCATGTTTTATAGAAAAGTCTAAAAATCAAAAATGGAAAAAGGTGGATTCAAAATAGCCGATCGAATTAGGCCAGAAACGTTGAAAATGAATTATTATTTTTTCTAAACTGTAAACTGTTACAGTACTGATTAATATTCAAACAAAATTTAAGATTTGGTTGCTTTCCCTGTGGTTAATTTTATACAAAACTAGCTGAGATGTCCATTCTTTGAAGGTTCGGAGTTCCATTTTGACATTTCTTATATTTACAACATAGTTAGTTGTATGCTTGCCACATTTCGGTTTTCTACCACACATAGAGGTTGTTTATATTAGTTTTGAAATTTTTAACCCCCTTCCCTCATCTAACCAACTCCTTATAAATTTACAAATATCGAAATTACTGGGTTCTCTGGAGTGGTCCATGTAGTTTATTGCCAAATTTCAATTTTAAACCCCAAATGAGGCTTTATATCTTGTAAGTTTAAAAGGGCTAGCCTAATATATCAATGTGTGTGCGCCACCATTATGGTGACATTTGATATAACGATTGAATTGGGTCAAAGTTTGCTGCTCTGTATTATAATAATTAAAAAGGGATGATGTATTATTTTAGAAATTTAAAGTTCTAATGTTTTATAGTTTATTTTATTTTAAGTAGATAAACAGTATTTGCTAGATATTTCCCACGTTGTATATTTTAATGAAAGCCCGACTATTACGTTATATACATGATAATTCCCGACACGTGAGATTTAGAACACATTAAGATGTCATAGACTCTACCTACACGGCTCCTCGTCAGGAAGGAAAGTGAAAGAGATGCCTACCCTGAAGGGGTATATCAAGCGACATCTCCTTCTCGAAGCTTCCCAAAAGAAAAAAGGTGTGGTCATCCAGGTGCGTTTCTGTTCACAAAACTGCGTTGTCTTTTTAAACAGAGACGTAGGAGGATGTCGCCATACCTTGCAACTTAACAACTTAACACAAATAAATCTTACTAATAGCTCTCATTTAAAATATCGTAATTTTGAATATAGAAGTGAATAATAAATTATTAGGATGTATAATTCCATATCATTACATTCTATTATAATCCCATTTCCTCATGCCCCAATTTGAAATTTAAATTATTTTTACGTGGTATTTTTAAGTAACCTATGGTGTACAATTATGCCATATTTTGACCTTCTATCTATTCGAGAAGTGGGAGAAATAGTGCTGAGTAAGTAGGTGAGAGAAGGCTTTTGCTTTTTCTTTTATATAGGGAAGATAAATCCCCCCCCCCCTTCCCAATTCCAATTTCACAGTCTCTTTTAAAAATGTGAAATAACCAAACCTTTTTGGTTATATGGAGTGGTCCCTTTAACTTTCTGCATTGTTTAAATTTTTATCATCACTGTAAGGTGTTGTTTCTATTAGTTTAAAAAACCACCTCCGTAGCGTAGTTGGCTAACGTGCTAATTTCGTATAGTCACATTGCTGAGGACGGGGAGATCAAAGTTCGAATCTTGGTTGGGTGAACTGAGGGTATTTTTTCTGAATGGTTTTCCACTCTCCCTCCACGCAAATGCGGGTTCACTTCATCTAAATTCAAACTTCCCAATTCCTAATTCATCGGCGTAATTATCACTTATGCGTATAGCCCGAATGGGCAGTAAGACGCGGTGGTAATTTGAGCTCAAGATAAGCACAGATTCGACCTCCACAAAGGTCCAAACTCAACTGGCGCGTTTGTGGTCAATGCAGGTATATTTGAGTAATTATGTGAAGGAAGGGTTTCTAGGAGGGGGTTATTTGATCGTTTTTACCTAATGTGAAATAAATTCGGCCCATGACGAATTTATCACGTGCACGATTCACCTTAAGGTAAAATACCTAATTGATAGAGTTCGATTTTTTTGACAATCACAATATTTTATCTCTCCAAAAGGTCATGATAAAGTAAAACTAAAAAATACTCCTTAATCCCCCTCCCCAACCCTGATTTCCATTCCCTTTCATAACCATTATAGTTAGTTGGGTCGCGAAAATTGGTCGTTTGAAAATTGGATTGCGATTATATAAAAGATTGGGAAGCACTTATTTGATTCGAACGATGAGTCCAAATTTGATAAATAAATAGCGCTAATCTACTAGAAAATAACCCGCCTCGGTGGCGTAGTTGGCTAACGCGCTTGTAGTGTTGAGCTCGACTGCTGAGGACGGGGAGATCGAGGTTCGAATCTCGGTCGGGTGAACTGGGGGTGGTTTTTCCTAAATGGTTTTCCACTCTCCGTCCACGCAAATGCGGGTTCACTTCCTCTAGTCCAACCTTCCCAATTCCTAATCCATTAGCGTAATTAGTACTTAAAGCCTATAACCCAAACGGGTTGTAAGACGCGGTGCTAAATATTATTACTAGAAAATAATTACCTTTTGAAATTAAAGTCCTTATAAAAAATAGGTGCTTTATCAGCACGTAACTTACAAACTAACTTGATCAGAGAAAGAAACCAAACCCCAGCGGACCTAGCGCTAAGTCTTTAAAAGCCCGGACGATAAATAAGACACTCCTCATCGTTTATTTAATATCCTAAGAATGGAACCAAGATCCCCTGACATCGTCGCACCACTCAGCTCACGGGACTGTGTAATTTACAAGTCTGAAGTTGTTGTTTTTAGCTCAGAGTAGTTTAGCCTTCCATATTGAAAGAATAGATCGTTAACAGTCGAGTGAACGCGGTAAAAGCTGAACAATGCCACCACAGTGATCCATCATACAGAATGCCGGAGGAGATGAGACTCTTTATGGTCACGGCAAACTAAGATTCATAGGAGAAAACAACCTTATCTGACAATACGTAAATAAAGTGACTCTAGTCTCGTGTAGGCAGACATATTCTTAGACATGTGGCCATGATATGTCACTTTTGATAGCTGTGAGATATAAGTGACCTTATGTTAATGTTGGCAACTCTCTATACATAAATATATAAACATCTTTTTCTTCAGTCAACAGCCCGAAGGTTGGTTTAAAGTGATTAATATCCATCTAGCGGTGTGCATGCATGCACCCTATCCTTATCTTGAGATAGTTCTATCCAGTACACTTTATTACACCCTATCTTTATCTAATCATATCCAGTCCACCTCATTACATCTTATCTCTATCTTGAGCTAGTTCTATACAGTACAATTCATTACACCCTATACTTATCTTGAGATAGTTATATCCAGTACACCTTATTACACCCTATCCTTATCTTGAGATAGTTCTATCCAGTACACCTCATTACACCCTATCCTTATCTTGAGATAGTTCTATCCAGTACACCTCATTACACCCTATCTCTATCTTGAGCTAGTTCTATTCAGTACATTTCATTACACTCATCCCTATCTTGAGCTAGTTCTATCCAGTACACCTCATTACACCCTATCCCTATCTTGAGCTAGTTCTATCCAGTACACCTCATTACACCCTATCCTTATCTAATCATATCCAGTACACTTTATTACACCATATCCTTATCTTGAGATAGTTCTATCCAGTACACCTCATTACACCCTATCTTTATCTAATCATATCCAGTTCACCTCATTACACCCTATCTCTATCTTGAGCTAGTTCTATCCAGTACATTTCATTACACCTATCCCTATCTTGAGCTGGTTCTATCCAGTACACTTCATTACACCCTATCCATATCTTGGCAGTGCATGTCCAGCCCTCTGTAATCTACGAGATTTGATCATCCATAAATCTCTGGTGATGACTACAGGGTATTTAACTCATCGTTATGTAACCTCCTCCACTTCACAATATCTTCATCCCTTTTCTAACCATTTCTTAAGTACTTTGTTTTCGAACATCCTACATTTCTAGTTGTCATTAAAGAAAAAGAGAAAATATTTCAAACCATGTATATTATGTACAAATATTGCTGTATAACTAACGTGACCAGACGTCCCGCTTTGAGCGGGACAGTCCCACTTTGGGGAAATGTGTCCCGCTGTCCCCAAGATTTTCCATGGGACGCACAATTGTCCCGCTTTGGAGGGTAGTCCATTTTGTGAACTACATAAATTAATAAAAACGTTGTTATGACTCGTCTAGACACTCAGTGCGCCAGCCCAGTGCCTATCAGTCCAGTCTAGATGACGTGAATCCCCCTCCACCGTACCACACCAATGTACCCACAGCTACAGAACTACAGTATTCGTTCTGACTCAAGCCTCCTTCGGAAGTATTCGGTTGGACTCGTTAGTCGTCAACGTTAGTTAGCAGTACACAGGATTATTTATAGATCATTCGACCGACCAGTAACCTAAACTGTGTTTTTTTATTTCGAAAGAGTTGTGTTTACTCTTTAGAAAGTTGTGTCGTATGCATTTAAGTTTGCAAACAAATATATTTAATAATGCCAAAAAGAAAGTGCTCTTTCAACGCTGACTTACGGGCTAAATATCCGTTCATAAAACTTAAAAGTGAAGCGAACAGTAGTGATGTCGTGTGTGAAAAATGTCGTACTGAGTTTAGTGTTGCGCACGGAGGTTCCTGTGATGTGGAAAAACATTTAAAATCTCATCGGCACGTAGCTTCAGACCAGGCTGCTTGTTCTAGTAAATCTATTTCTTTGTTTTTCAAAAGTAATGTGCCGTCCAAGAAAGATCTCGAAGTTTCTGCTGCCGAAGGTGTCTGGGCCTATCACACTGTACGAGAAAATCACAGCTTTCGTTCCAATGATTGTGCTTCAAAAGTAATAAGTACGTGCTTTGAACCAAAGTTTCATTGTGCCAGAACAAAATCGCAAGCCATTGTAACTCAAGTATTTGCACCATTGGCTGATTCACAACTTAAAAGGGGGTTGGAAAATGCAAATTATGTTTCCTTAATGACAGACGCATCTAACCACGGGTCACAAAAAATATTACCCGTGTTGGTGAGATATTTTGATAAGTTTGATGGGGTGAAAGTAAAAATATTGGACTTACGGTCTCAGCCTGGGGAAACTTCCGAAATTATTGTCAGTTATTTAAAGGACTTGTTGCGAAAGCATAACCTAACAGACAAAATAATTTCTTTCAGTGGGGATAACACAAACTGTATGTTTGGTGGTGCAGGAAGAAAAGGAACAGAGAATGTTTATCGCAAATTGGAAACTTTTTTGCAAAGGGATATTGTGGGTATTGGATGTGCTTCGCACATTATACACAACGCTATATTAAGTGCGTCTGATTGTCTGCCAGTAGATGTAGAAGTAGTGGTTGTGAAAATATATTCACACTTCTATATTTACACAGTAAGGGTGGAAAAATTTAAAGAAATTTGTGACACCATCGATATTGAGTACCAGAAAATGTTGGGGTACAGCAAAACACGATGGCTAGCGCTAATGCCTGCCGTGGAAAGAATTTTAAAATTGTATTTGCCACTTAAGGAATACTTTCTGAGTCAACCTAAATGCCCCGTGGTTTTGAAGACATTCTTTGAAGATGAACATTCATTAATGTGGTTATATTTCATACACAGCCAAGCAGCTACCTTCCAAAACTCAGTTTTAAAAGTGGAAGGTCAGAATGTTTCTGCCATCGAGGTTACTGCGGAGATAAAAACAATGAAAGAGAACCTTCAAAATAAGATTATCACTAGATTTATTCCTCATGTACTGCGCAACTTAATGACAAACAACTGTTCAGGACCTGAAAAAGAGGATTTTACCAAGACTATTGTAACATTTTACGAGACATCATTACAATATTTAGAGCAGTGGACAACGCATTTCGAGGACTTGGAAATGTTTGAATGGGCAACTCTGAAAAAAAATCCAGAATGGTCTGATGTTCAACTAGCCGTAGACTACCTTATTGATAAAAAACACTTCGACGCGTCTTCTGATACGGAGCTTTTTGATGAAATGACTTGTGTAAATAAATACATTGAGAACCATATTTCAGTGTGGAATGATAACAAATTAGAATCTGATAAACGGTGGCTTGAACTGCTTAAACATTTGAGAGAAAACTCCATAAACCATCAGCACATCAGTAAAATCGCAGAATATGTACTAGCACTGCCAGGAAGTAATGCAGCTGTTGAGAGAGTTTTTTCTGCAATGACAAAAGTGTGGACATCGGAGAAAACCCAACTTAGGGTGAGCATTTTAAGGTCAATATTAGTGACAAAAATTAATTTTGACTTGAGTTGCCAGGACTTTTATTCAATGTTACGGTCCTCACCAGCACTGTTAAAACAAATAAGTTCAAATACAAAGTATGAGTATGATGATTGAGTCTGTATGAAACATAAAAATGTACGCTTAGAATGTTGATGCTAAAATTTACTGAGTAAATAAATATAATGTGCTTTCTTTTCTATTTACTTGTATGTCTTTAGAGGTTTGTTTAAACAACAACAACATCAAAATAATTGTAAAAATAAACATCTAAATTAACTGTCCATACGTTTTCAATCACAGCCCCCACCCCCACAAAAAAAAGTGTAGGCTTACGTAGGCTTTGTTTTCTACTTGTTTTAAACAAATTACCACAAAACAGCAACGTCCGAACTCAGCTAAATACGAAACTTTTAACTTATACCTTACTTGCAGGGGTCATGGATGGCCTCAAAATACGATTTTTCAGGCTTAAATTTTTTTTAATCTGGGGGGAGGGGGGTTCCTCAGCCCCACTGGAGAGGTCTTCCATACCGATTATATTCCCCAAACCCCCTGGTATAAACATGTCCCACTTTAGGGCAGAACAAATCTGGTCACGTTATGTATAACCTCTCAATGAACACAGTATCACACTCGGCTTGCTTCAATTAACACCACATTGTTCCACCTTGCTTGCTTCAATTAACACCACATTGTCAAACCTTGCTTCCTCCAATGAACACTACAATGCCAAACCTTGCTTGCTTCAATGAAAGCCACATTGTCAAACCTTGCTGGTTTCAATTAACACCTTAATGCCAAACCTTGTTTGCTTCAATTAACCCCACATTTTCAAACCTTGCTTGCTTCAATTAACACCACAATATCAAACCTTGCTTGCTTCAATTAACACCACAATATCAAACCTTGCTTGCTTCAATTAACACCACAATGTCACTCACACCTTGCTTGCTTCAATGAAAACAATGTCACACCTTGCTGGTTTCAATTAACACCTTAATGCCTAACCTTTCTTGCTTCAATTAACACCACAATGTCACACCTTGCTTGCTTCAATTAACACCACAATATCAAACCTTGCTTACTTCAATTAACACCACAATGTCACTCACACCTTGCTTGCTTCAATGAAAACAATGTCACACCTTGCTTGCTTCAATGAAAACAATGTCACACCTTGCTTGCTTCAACGTGCACATTGTCACACTTTGCTTCAATAAACACTATAATATATTTTGCACAGCTCAGCTAAATCAAATCTCTTCCTTGAAATAATCAAATTACAATATGAAACGTAGCAATAATCGATTTTCAATCCCGTTCCTCGTTGTTTGAAGCCCTTGTACGAGTGAAATCGGGCCCCCGTGACCCAACGCTGAAGAACAGCGTAATAAAATCCTCAATAATGGCCGCCCTTTAGACTGAACTTGTCCACCAGCTAGCTATCTATTCCGCTGACCAGTGTTTTAGTTCGTAGCCCAGCCGCCTGGAGCACTGTGAGCAGTTCTCTTATCTCCCTGGAGATTGTGAGAATGGGGAGCGAGCGACCGTCGAGTTATTTTTATGTCTGTGCTGCTACAAGTTCTGAAGTAGAGGGGTTTCAAAGGGGGGTGAAGGGGTACCCTTGAGACGCCAGCCGGGTAGAAATGGACTGAAAAGAAATATATATATATAAAATAAATAAAAACACTGAAACAAAAATTATTGGGGGATGTGAAAAAAAAACATACAAACAATGGAACAGTTATATATATTCTATCCCAAAGCGTCCGATAATCACATTTAGCACCGTGCCGTTAATTGATTTTGTGATTACAAATAATTACTTGTCTGTGTTGCGTGGTTTTGTTGAAGTTTTTTAAATAAAAGTTTCGAATACTTTGTTCACATTGTCACTGTAATAAATTATATGTCTGATTAATCCTAGACCTCCCATGACGGGGAGATCGTGGTTAGAATCTCGGTCAGGTGTATTGAGGGTGTTTTTTCATACATGGTTTTTCACTCTTCTTCCGCGCAAATGCTAGTATATTTTCTATAACTATAACCTCCCTAATCACTAAACCCATTAGCGTAATTAGTATATAAGCGTAGAAATCAAATGGATAGTAAGACACGGAGTTAAAAAAATAATTCAAAAGATGTTGGTATAATCGGTTCGAAGTAACTTTGGGCATTTTATAACAGTCAAAAAATTTACTAAAAATAATACCTTACCCGTCTGCGTTGGAAGAATGTTTTGTTTATTTTGATGGTTTATGGTGTATCTCCTCCTACCTTGCAGGACGAAAAGAAATTTAGAAGTGCACGAAAACAAGATGCTTAAGAAAGTATGTGGCACGAAAAAAGTTATGAAAATAATGGAGAGTGGACGAGGTTATGTGATTATGAGTTACATATACTGTACTCATCAACAGACTTTGTAATGGTAATCAAATCTCGCAGGCTACGGAGGGCTGGACGTGCAGTGCAAGTGAAAGTTCAAGATAAGGATAGGGTGTAATGAGGTGGACTGGATAGAACAAACTCAAGATAGAGATAGGGTGTAATGAAGTTGACTGGATAGAACTAGCCCAAGATTGATATAGGGTGTAATGAGGTTGACTGGATAGAACTAGCTCAAGATAAAGATAGGGTGTAATGAGGTGGAGTGGATAGAACTAGCTCAAGATAAAGATAGGGTGTAATGAGAGTGGAGAGGATAGAACTAGCTCAAGATAGAAATAGGGTGTAATGAGGTTGAATGGATAGAACTAGCCCAAGATTAAAGGATGTTTTGAGATGGACTGGATTTAATTTTCTGAAAATTTTGTTTCAGGCTATAATAAATTGTATGTGTCGCTTTAATTAATGTTTTCCGCGTCTCCTAGATTTGGTAAATTTCTGTCCTAACTTTGAAAATCGTAATTTAGAACCCAAGGGATCTGGAATCCAAAGAAGGATAATGTTCCGGTGTGAGCATTAAAATCACTTTATCCATCCATCCCACTCCTCATCGCCTCTGAACCTCTCAACTAATACAACCCCTAACAGTGTTTGTTGAGGACCCTCTTGAAAGAGCTATAATTAAAATTCCTGGTCTGCTCAACGCAAACCACATGCGCCCTGTCCTGGTATCCACCGCAGCTGACAAGGCGCTCGCAGACCTCAAACACCGCTCTTACCCCCATCACTGGTAAAGCCCTACCAGCCCAAGCTATTTTATTTCACCCGTTATTGGAAATTTCTATGTAGTGTGCAGGAGCGTGTAGTTTACAAACCAATTTCATTTCGGGAGGGAGGGAAAAGGTTTCCATTCTTGCACGTTTTGGTTCAAATACTGGATGCAATAGAGCCAAACTAATAGAATACGATCAGGAGGGTGAATTTGAAAAAAGTCATCTCTTACCAGACGTGTTACGAGCCCCATTCCCATCTCGCGGAACACAGTTTGGGAAACGCTACACTTGGGCCAATGTGATACCTGACGCCCACAAAAGTCTAATTACATGTAAACATCTGCCGAATGAGCATTCTCAACTTGAGATCAACATTGAGAAGTCTAAAGTGATGGGGAGTTCAGATAAATGAACAGTTGCTGAGAATAAAAATTGAAAATCAGGAGTTGGAAAACATAAAGCAGTTCGAGTTCCTGGGAAGTTTGATGACAAAGAATGTCTACTACCCGAAGTAAATTAGGTCGAGGATCGCCATGACCAGGGAAGCTTTCAACAGGAAGAGGTTACTGCTGACCAGCAAGTTGAGTTTGGAACCGAGGAGAAATCTGATGAAATGATACATTTGGAGCACTGCGCTGTATGGAGCAGAAACTTGGACTCTTTGAAGATGGAGCAGAAAAAAACTTGGAGAGCTTTGAAATGTGGTGCAGGGGAAAACTTTAGAAAATCAGGTGGACAGACAGGGTGACTAATGAACAAGTCCTAAGAAGAGTGGTGAGAAGATCAGATGGTCAGACAGGGTAGCAAATGTACAAGTCCTAAGAAGAGTGATGAGAAGATCAGGTGGACAGACAGCGTAGTAAAGAACAAGTCCTAAAAAGACTGGTGAGAATATCAGGTGGACAGACAGGGTGACTAATGAACAAGTCCTAAGAAGAGTGGTGAGAAGACCAGGTGGACAGACAGGGTAGCAAAGAACAAGTCCTAAAAAGAGTGGTGAGAAGATCAGGTGGACAGACAGGGTGACTAATGAACAAGTCCTAAGAAGAGTGGTGAGAAGACCAGGTGGACAGACAGGGTAGCAAATGAACAAGTCCTAAGAAGAGTGGTGAGAAGATCAGGTGGACAGACAGCGTAGTAAAGAACAAGTCCTAAAAAGAGTGGTGAGAATATCAGGTGGACAGATAGGGTGACTAATGAACAAGTCCTAAGAAGAGTGGTGAGAAGACCAGGTGGACAGACAGGGTAGCAGAGAACAAGTCCTAAGAAGAGGGGTGAGAAGATCAGGTGGACAGACAGGGTGACTAATGAACAAGTCCTAAGAAGAGTGGTGAGAAGACCAGGTGGACAGACAGGGTAGCAAATGAACAAGTCCTAAGAAGAGTGGTGAGAAGATCAGGTGGACAGACAGGGTGACTAATGAGCAAGTCCTAAGAAGAGTGGTGAGAAGACCAGGTGGACAGATAGGGTGACTAATGAACAAGTCCTAAGAAGAGTGGTGAGAATACCAGGTGGACAGACAGGGTGACTAATGAACAAGTCCTAAGAAGAGTGGTGAGAAGACCAGCTGGGCAGAGAGGGTGACTAATGAACAAGTCCTAAGAAGAGTGGTGAGAAGACCAGGTGGAGAGACAGGGTAGCAAATGAACAAGTCCTAAGAAGAGTGGTGAGAAGATCAGGTGGACAGACAGGGTAGCAAATGAACAAGTCCTAAGAAGAGTGGGTGTGAGAAGAGAACCATTTTGAATGTGATTCTTTGGTACAAAGCAAAGTGGATCAAACACATCCTTAAGAGGAACTATTTTCTGCACGACGTCATAAAAGGATGATTTTAAGGCACGAAAAAAATTCTGAGAGCTAAAGGTGGCGGCAGAGGACAAGGCGCAGTGGTGGTCTAAGTTCACTGACACAAGTAATGGACCTGTCGTAAGACAGAACACCTAATAAGTGTAGTAACACCCTGCGAATAAACACTCTCAACCCATGTGAGGTGTAGTGTTACGGCAGCCTGTGAGTGGACACTCTCAACCCATGTGAGGTGTAGTGTTGTGGCAGCCTGTGAGTGGACACTCTCAACCTATGTGAGGTGTAGTGTAGTGGCAGCCTGTGAGTGTACACTCTCAACCTATGTGAGGTGTAGTGTAGTGGCAGCCTGTGAACGGACGGGTGGTCGGTCCGTTTAGCTGAACACGGCCCCGTCAACCACATCTGGCTTCAAGCATCTTACACTTGATTAAATTCATTAACTCGATTTAATATCAGCCCCGGTGAAGTGGTAATGTGTCCGTCTCACTTCAGAGGACAATATTTCGTCTGGCTGAAGGAATTATTCTGACAACTGCTTCCTAATCAGCAAAACTTTGGTCAAAGGGACTCTGTACCGAGGAAGGATTTAAGGTTTCACTGCGGGAGGACTTAATTTCTTAGGTAGGATATAATTTAATAAAATCACAAATGTGTAGCCGACCATTTCCGCACATCCATCATAGACTCTGCCTTAAAATACGAGTGAGGAATGACCCTGGGCACGTGACAATTCCTTGACAGCTCCGTGGTTAGAGCATTGGTGTACTAAACCAAAGGTCCCGGGTTCAATTCCCATGTCCAGGTATGTCTTTTCAATTTCCAGAATAGAATAGAATTTGCTCATATTCTTCGATAATTTTGTTAAGTAAAAATTATCTCAGGTAATCCTATTTCCTCTCTGTTTCCAATATGAAATCTTAGTTCTCAATTCCTCTTTAAGCCCGCTTCGGTGTTGGAATGATCTAAGGTTTCACGTTCTCAAAATACTTATATGCCGATTACAGGACGATCAAGGCTCGAATAATTCCGGTTGGATGTACTAAGGGTGTTCCTTACTAAATGGTTTTCCACTCTCTCTCGATCAAAATGCGTGTACACTTTCACTAGCTTCAACCTTCCCCAATCTTAATAAATTTGGGTAATTGTTACATATGTGTGTAATCTGAACGTGTAGTAAGACAAAGTGATAAAAAAAATACACAGCTTTATTTTGTGAAGAAACATGAAGAGGGGCATAGGGAGACTGAGCTAGCCCGGGTACAGTTTGATATGTCATACGCCAAGTAGTCTGCCGGTGGGCCCCAAACCAGGATTAAAGCAGACGGTGGTCTTGGGATAAAGAGCTTGCCTCATGGCTCGATGTTCGTGGGTTCAAACCCAGCAGGGGTTGACGGAAATTTCTTGAGCGATAAAAAAAATCAGTAGCACAATTTCATTCGGAGGGAAAGTAAAGTCACCGGTCCCTTGAGGATTTTGGCCTGTAAAAGAAACTTGGAAGATATGTCAAAATACCTTTCCCGGCAAAATGTATAGGTCCTTTCGCTCCCGCTCATAGAAATTGCCGTCTGCTGATACAATCAGTCGGTTAGTAAAGTGCACGTTAAATACCTTAAAAAAAAAAGGAAACGTAAAAAATAATCGCTGGGAAGATAAAAGAAAATGACTTGTCGGACGTAAATGGACGGGAGAGAAGAAAGAAAGACAAATTTAGAGGAAAGGCCTCACCTCTTGCTGTGGGTGTGTGGGGGTTTAGAAAGGGGGAAGTGGCCCCCTCAAGACTCGTTGAAGGGTGTTCCCCTGGACCTGAGGAGAGGGCCCAGACCCCCATTGACCCCCACCCCCATTCAGTTGCTTCGTAATGGCAGACATTTGTTCCTTATATCGACGAACAGTATCGTGGGACTACAAGCCGTTGTTTACATCAGCCAAGATAGTCGTAAGAACCAATGTTCAGTGTTTTCTACTGAAAAGGTCGATATACCCTGATTTTAACCGGCCCCGTAGTTTAGAGCACCTGGCTACGAACCTAAGGGTCCCGCGTTCGATTCCCGGCTGGTACCGTGGGTAATTTTTCTCGAAACGGGAATCATCTCAACGCTCACCAGGGTTTGGTAATTAAGGCTTAAGTTGGGTTTAAGTGGCTCCACCCCGTCATATTCACTATCTTCATACCCTCCTCCCCTCATAGGGACATGGAAAGAGCCTCCATGGAAAAGATGTACGATTAGTGCATTCGGGTGTCCTCTGGGTAACAGTACATTAGTACTGGCTAATCTTTCCACCACTGGGCTGGCAGACTTGGTAGTCTAGATACGTACACCCCGATTTTGGTAGGGAGCCCGTTCTGTAAGGTTTTATTTCTGAATGAGGATCTTAGTCTATAGTAGTGTGTTGGTACGAAATAAGGCCTTCTAGAATGGGCTCCCTACAAAAATTAGGGGAAACAAGAATAGTTGATCAGAAACTAATAAGACTCCAGAAACCAAGTGGGCTTATAACGTTCCTGGGTGGAGCTGTCCGGCAGTAGGAGAAATCACAGGGGATGAGGAAAATACAAATGACAATACAATGTGTGTTGTATTAAATGCCATCATTATATTCACAAAGATCCATTCTACGCTCCTATGACGGTTACCTTTCGTTTCCCGGACATTTAGCTCTTAATGATCAACAGAAATATGTGGGTTTTTTTTACTTTTCAGAGGGGAAATGTCAACTTTTAAACTCTGTTTACAGGTCCAACTATATATGTATAGGGTCATATAACATAATTATGTGTTCATTCTAGTATACAACAAACTCGCGTACTGTTGAAGGTTGTTTCAATATTTAACCTAAGCGGAACATCTGATTGGCAATATCTCGGCTACCTTATCAGCCTCCTTAGACGTTTACAAACTGCCTGCTTCCTCCCCACCATATTCTATGCAACTGCGGGTACATTTCCTCTAAATTCAACTACTTTCATTCCTACACCATTATCTCAATTAAAATGTGT
The DNA here is from genome assembly GCA_901482245.1 of Timema douglasi. Lineage (NCBI taxonomy): Eukaryota > Metazoa > Arthropoda > Insecta > Phasmatodea > Timematidae > Timema > Timema douglasi. The sequence goes on from CABEEJ010000123.1 coordinate 100,942, forward strand.
ACAGCCTAGATGGATGGTCGGGAGTAGGGAGCTGGAGGGGGGTGGGGAGGAGACGAAAAATTATTATTATTATTATTATTATTATTATTAGCACCGCGTCTTACTACCCGTTCGGGTTGTACGCACTTACGCTAATGTGTAATGGTAGGGTGATTGCGAGATGAAATGGAGGACCTACAGTTTAACGTGGAATCCGAACCACGGTGGAGACCTGGCATTCCCCACATTCACAAGATGTCTTGTCAGAGGTGAAGGAAGGATTGGATAATCAGATAAATCTGTGCCGGGACCGAGGATTGAACCCTGGCCGCCAGCATAGAAGTCTGACACCTTACCCCTAGACCACCAGGTCACCGCCAAAAAATTAACTTTAGTTTCTAGTAAGTGTGAAAGTTAAGTCCTTGTTCCTTGCGGTCACTCCTCGCTAGGTCCGCGAGGCTTTAGGGAAGAAGGAGATGGTAAATCGTATTAGAGAACAAAATGTAGAGCCACTTTGCAACTTCACTCTCCCTTCAGCCGCCTTCTTGGGTGCAGCGAGTTACCCCTTTACGAGAGGCCCAGGGAGCTCTGCTCTATAGTCCAAATCACTCACATATTTTGTGCCAAGAAATTGGAGAGGGGTGAGGTTTGAAAAGGATGGAAGAGGTGGAAAATAAAAACGAAGTAAAAGTTCTCAAAGTAATGTCTTACCAGTCCGCTTACACCGGATCAATATTCGACGTGATGTAATAACAGATATTGGTTACTATCGCAACATTTACCCTGTAATGATATTGGTTTGAATTACTCTAAATTATAAAAAAGTCATGGCTGAAAGTAATTTTTCTTTAAAGTAATATATGTAGAGTATCCTTTTAAGATTCATCCATGAAGAAACACGTGCTTCTCAGAAATAATGTGAAAAGGATTACACCTTTAAAATATATTTTTTATTCCATATTTACTGTTAAAGGAACAACTGCGCTATTTCCTGTTAAAAGGAACCACTCCACAGTATTTGTCAAAAGACGCCAATTCCCTATACCAATAAGAAGCTAGCCTTCACAACACCTGTTGCCAGGACTCTTTCTATTAGTTAGTTGTTACACTGTTGACGAGGGGAGAAAGATGCAAGGGGTATGTCATATATAAACCGTTTGTGCGTATTAGCCAGGCATCCAGGATCCAAACATCCACACCAGGGCTTCCGCCCACGCACAGCGCAGTCAGAGCCACACACTGTCAGTCACAGTCTACTGCAGTATAAAATAACCTACATTAATATCACAAGTGTGCATTAATATAAAGCATTTAATTGGAGTATGTGTAAGTAATTAACAGATGTCATTTAAATAAACCGTGTGTGAATAAACAGCCACCAACAGTTCTGTTTCTTAACATTTATTAATTATACCATTCTAATTAGTGCTCGACCATGGAGCTATAGACAGCAGGTTAAACGGTATCTTTTCCGTACAGTGATGATAGGCGCTCGACCACGGAACTATAGACAACCTAAACATCATCCCAGCATTATTATATAAGGGAATTAATCCGTAGTGGTTCAATCGACGCAAAAAGTGGGGCGATCGATTCAATAGTGTTACAATTGGCGCCCAATGTGGGGCGATTGATTCAATAGTGTTACACTTGGCGCCCAACGTAAGGCGATTGATTCAATAGTATTACAACCCTTTTTTATTTTATCTATTTAACCAGTTGTATATTCAAAGAAAAATTAATAGGTATGCTGTACTCTAAAAGTTGCAAGGGAGATTTGGGGGCAGAGGACTCTCAACCACCGTTGTCCAAGAACGTCAAGGGATATATTTGAAGATGTGTGCCTATAGAAGGAAATGTTGAGTACCACCCCCCTTCCCCTCCTCCCATATTCTATCTTCTTTTATTTATCCATAACGATGATTACCATTCACTCAAAATGTAATAAAAGTAACTCCATGGTGTCAGCCCGCATTCAGGCTATACCTACCGAGTGGCTACCAAACTGTTTGGCGAATTAGTGCCAACTCTTGCGGATAGAGGGTGTCATGTGGTCAGCACAACGATGACTCCAGCCATTAAGCTCGGCTATCTATACAGGAGCCACTAATATTTTATTTGAGTAGTTCCTTATTTATCCACCCTATTGTTCATTCACGGGAGGAGTTTACCTGGGAAAGGTCTTTTTTCTTACCAATATCCTACTATATAATAGATTTCTGGTATGGAAAAAAGTCCTTTCCCAGGTAAACTCCTACCGTGAACGAACTTTAAGCTGAATCTAACCTGTTCCAGACCCACTGCTTCCCAGATAATCTGGACGTGCCGGGGTTCAAACCTGGGACCTCTGGGTCCATAGCCAGAACCTATGACCACTAGACCACATAGGTGGTCCTCAAATTGTAATGATACCTACATAGTTAGAAATTTAAGAAATATTAATGTCGGGGCTAAGAGTGGAATGGACACATTTCTGAATGCATAAAAGAGACAGATCCTATTCAATTAGCCTAGTGTAATTAAAAGCACACAGTTAGCAATACTCAAAGCAAACAATCATAATAAGAGTAAAAATGAAGTGACACATCGATCAAGAGTCCATCAGATCTTGGTGAGAGGGAATCAGATGGATTGTCCAACTCACGTTGCAATTAAAACTATTTCTCTAACTTATCTCACACAATGCTGCTTGGAAACAAAATTCTCTCCCAACTTGAGAATTTATGCTTCAGAAGCTATTTAGATGCGTAAACTCTGACTAACATAGGGGAGATTATCTCTGACTATTAATAATCTATCGCTACGTCATTGGTTTATTGCTAAGATATTTAAACATGTCTTTTGCTGTAAGCAAGGGTGCACCCAAGGAGCAGAGGGCATACAGGGTATTTGACCCCCCTTCCTCAACATCACAAATAATGTCAATAGAAATTTAACTTATATTAAGAATAGCTAAAATATATAGCATTGATGATGTGTCGAACGTATATGCTACATTTTAAGACCAGGCTTCAGACTTAAGCCTAATATTCAAAATGTTTACCGTTGTACAAAAAATTAATAGTTGAAAAAACATTAAAAAAAATAGATTTGATACCATTTGTATTATTAAAATCTCTTAATTATTATAAAACTACTCCAAATAATTTATAAAAGCATTTACTAATCATAAATATTCTTGGCCTTCAGGGCTTAGGAGACTGTACAACCCCAAACCCGCTCTACATCAAAATGTCATTCTTGCTACAGTTTTGATTGAATGCCTCCCACAAACTAAATGGCTGGGTGCGCCACTGATTAAGTAAATTATAAGAAAATATATTTTATTTTACCTTTTCCTTCTAAATCACCTTGAAATGGTGAAATCACACTCCTGACTTTCTGATTTTTTTATGTATAATTATATAAAATCACAATGACTAATAAGTCGTTAATGTAAAACAAAAACTAAAAGAACACTATTAAAACTCCACGATCCTTTCTACTAAAGATACACAAGAATTACCGTTAAAATAATACTGGTCGGTGATGGGTGCCGATTGAAGTGATACCGTTTAATCAGCTGATAATTTCCCCGTGATCGAGCACTAATTAAAACGGTATGGATTTATTATGATATAATTTATATTTATAGCCCCGTGATCAAGAACTAATTAAAGCGGTATGGAATTTTTATGATATAATTTGTATTTATAACCCCGTGATCGAGTGCCAATTATATTGATACGGAATTATGTGTGATATTTTAACTGAATAAATAAGACATTTATTGTTGCACATGATTTATTGAAGTTATTTCATCTTCGGCACTGAAGATATAAGTTTATATGATACAGCTTAGTTGAGAAACAGATTTCAGTTAGAGGCACTGTGAATTACTACTACTGCTATATTTATGCTACCACCACTGTTTATAGTTTGTTAGATTTATGCGACCGGCACTGTGTATTGTTTGTATTGGCACTCTGTGTATTCATACGCACAAGCAGCTTATATATGACCTACCCCTTTCCCCTTGGACCGCTAGTTGCCAGTGTCAGAACCAACAAATTGAAAGAGTCCTGGCGACAGGTGTTATGAAGACTAGCTTACTATTGGGTAGAGGGAGCTAGCTTTACTTGCTTTTTTGGTAAATACTGCGAAGTTGACTTTTGAAAGAAAAAATAAGTTTTAATTGTGCAATCCTTTGATATTATTTCTGAAAAGCGCGTGATTCTCCATGGATGAAGTATTGAAAGGATATTTTAGATACAATACTTTAAAGAATAATGCACTTTATCCATGACTTTTTTAATATATGAGAGGGGTTCAAATCAGTATCGTTACACCGTCAACTACGGTTAAAGTAGACCCATCATCCGCCCTCCCCCCTTCCCCCTTCTAGCAGTGCTAAAATGCCTAAATATGAAAGAATAGTTCAATGTGTTTGCCTAATATATAATAATACATGGGACTAGAATACCTAAACATAAAGCAATGTATTTAATAAGTGTATAATTTAAAACTTGGTACGTATACTAAATATTGTTTTACAATTCATTTTATATTTTTTAATGTATTTTTACTTAAACTATACTGAGTTAGCTTAATAAATAAACAATGTGATCTTGAATCTTTTTTCAATAGTTGGCACAAAGCTTAGCTTGCTATACATAAACAGCATGACCTAGAGTGTAAGAACCCGAGCTTATTGGCCAATTACTTATGGGCGAGGGGAAAGGAGTGTTGAAACCACCTAAACATTGGGCTAGGTCATTAGAGCCTCCCTAGCTTGCCTTGCGGTTTACAAGCAGCAAACCCTGGGTTTCTTATTGTGTTAAGTAGAACCTTTTGGAAGAATAATTACTTAAAACACAGTATTCTTGGAATATGAACCAATATTAGTTTTAAAATTAATAATTATATGTATATTTATTAACAATTTAAACATTAGTATTTACACAGTTCGCACAGACAGCATTGAACTAAACAAAAAAAACTAGTCCATATCATTATGGGTATGCGGTGCAGGACTGGCATACCTGGAGAAAACGCTACTGTATTTAACGTGCACTTTCTAAATCGATTTATTATACCACACCCGTCTCGGTGGCATAGTTAGTTAACGCGCTAGTTTAGTGTTTTAGGTAAGACTGTCGAGGACAGGTAGATTGAGGTTTGAATCTCGCTTGGGTGAATTGGGGTGGTTTTCCACTCTCCATCCACGCAAATTCGGGTTCACTTCCTCTATAATCAACTTTACCAATTCCTAACCCACTATCGTAATTTGTACTAAAGGTGATTCGGCCAGCAGCCTCTCCTAGAATGAATTGGCTATAACATTTTGACAAGGAATTTTAATCATGGGATAAGGGTTGGGGTCTAATGTGAAGGGGAGGATGGGCAGGCGGATTGGGAAATTAAGCTGGGATTGCCAGCTTATTTGTGCCTAGCAATGTTGTCATAGCACTACCTCTTTTTTTTCCGCTAAGGAACTTAACTGTTATAAAATGAATGATCACAGCATGGCTCACCCGAGAGTTGTGGTCTTGATTTTGAATCCTGGCTACAAGATTAATAGAATATTAATAATTTAAAATACTGAACTTATTATTTCACGTGTCGTAAAGTATTTATTGTACCGAATACTACTAAGCCTATATTTATAAAATGTGTTCTTAGAAGAAACAAATATGTACCGGTATTACTAAGCAATTCAATAAAATGATTTTGAGTGATTAAGTTTAAGGATTCTTTTGTTATTATTTTAGCACCGAGTCTTACTATACGTTCGTGGTATACTCACATGTACTAATCACGATAATTAGTTAGGAATTAGGAAAGCTGAATTTAGAGGAAGTGCACTCGCCTTTGCGTAAAGAGAGTGGGGAACAATTTATAATAAAACTACCCTCAGTACACCCGATCTCTTTGTCTTAACAATGGTCTAGGCTATGACGAGAGTGACGCATTAGAGACCATGTTAGTACCGGAACAGGTTTTATAGTTATTTATTTTGTAGTAAAAAAAGTATTAATTTTCTTTATAATCAAAATAGTTAACATAGCTTATTATGAGCCCCTTACAAACTGACCGACAAGCTGTAGAAATGTGGAATGCCACGCGCATAAGAAGGCAAAGTGATTGACAGCCAACTGGTTGACCAAATAAATAAATATATTTCAAACTTGAATGTGTCAAGTGATCGACATGTTTAGGACCATGTGATAATATATATAACTGTTCGACATGAGAGGACCTACTGGTATACAAAAGTCGAGGTGGATTGACCAATTGACAGACAAGTTAATAAATTGCAAACAATGTGTTCGACAACAAAATCATAAACGGAAAATAACACGTAAGGCCTATTAAATATTATTTTTAATATAATTTAGAACTCTAATAAATAAATACATTTGTGGTCATATGGCCAATGAACTGGAATCCCGGTGTTGAAGAGATCGGAGTTAGAATCCTGGTAATAAGTACAAAGGTATTTATTTACCCCCTAAAAGCTTAGTCACTATCCCTCCATGCAAATGAGTGCATATTTCCTTAAATTTTACCTTTCTCATTCCTTATTCTGCGTATAGCTCAAACTGGGAGTGAGAAGCTAAGGGGGAAAAATACCAGTTTAGTAGATTTTATTTTTAGCACCAAGTCTTACTACCCGTTTGGGTTATACGCTAATTTTGTGGATAAAAATCATCATTAATAAAGCATAAATTTTCTAAATTGGTCTTTTTGGGTCAACCAGTTGGCTGTCGATCATTTTGTCCGCATACTTATTTGTTCACCCAGTTGGTACAAGTCATGCCCCACTTATGTCGGCTACTTGTCTGTCTTCCACTTTGTCCTCCCATGTCGACCAGTTTGTCTGCATCAGTGACGAGGGTAAAGTCGTCAGTCTCATCTTATTTGGTTTGTCAGTGATAGGGAGATCAAGGTTAGTATCCCAGCAGGATGTAATTATATGTTTGGTTCTAGAGGTCTCCGACTCTACCTCTACTCAAATGTTGATGCATTTTCTAAAAATATACCTTCATTTGCCCTTCCCAATTAGTCAAGTGTAGTCCAATACCTTAGCTCAGTTGGTAGAGTGTCTACCTGCTGAGCTAAGGGTCCTAGATTCGATTCCCATCATGATCAGATAATGAAATATGGGTTTCCCTTTCATAGTGATTAATTGACGGCTGGAGGCTGGGTGTTGTGTCTGTACTATATTTAATAACATAGAATAATTAGTACATAAACGTATAAGCCGAACGGGTAGTAATACGCAGTGCTAAGCTAGGTGGATATCTCGGACGTGTGATAAGATGTGAAGTACCGGTATAGAAAATTACACTATATCGTTACATTGTGACATTTAGAAAAAGTGTTTATTTATGTTATGTTCAAAAAAGTTAGTAAAAAATATTAAGAGCTTAAGAAATCCCCCAGGAATTCACAATCTTACATAAACCGCATGATATAGGAGACAAGGTTTATATACTAGAGATTGAAATAGTTACTTACTAATTATCTTTCCACGAGTGATTTTGAAAACCTATACCAAATTCAAAAGAAAAAGAAAAATCGTAATGAGACTCAGTCTATTTTGACCAAAAAAAATATCAAGGGACTTGACTAAGTTTGCAAAGACTAAACTAACGCATTTAAAACAATTTTATCTAAAAACTGTTCTAAAACAGAATATTATAGTAATATTATAAATGTAGCTTATCCACTGCCTCCGTTCGACGTGTGACCTGTCACAGGATGAAATGATCCACCATAGATAAGTGATTGCGGACCTTTTGAGTCTTGATTGTTACGTCTTAGATAAATTTTGTTTCTTAAGATTCAGATGAATGGACACCTACTATATAAGAACGATAAAGTTGTAAAGCCTATTTCTCAAAAACTATACATGGTAAAAAATGCGGTTTTTTGTATTATATTAAACTTGTAAATTTAAAATAAATTATATTAATGAAAAAGTTACAAGTTAATATTTACCTTTTTGTAATAAGACCTAATTTCAATTAAATTTAAATTAAATAAAACATTAAATACAATAATGTAATTTTGAAGTTATCGTATTATTTAGTACAATAATTTTTATAAAATTTTATATTTTCAAATTAAATCATGTCTAAACTGTTGAAAAAGTTCAGTAGCTTCCCGGTAGATTGCTCTGTCTTCAGAAGCACCTCTCCCTCTTTTTTTTTCTGTAAACCCCACTACTCCCCCTTCCCTCCTAGACATTTATATCTTGTTCAGGTAAAACCATTGACTTGACACTAATTGTTTGTCACCTCTAAACCTGAGCTAATTAAAATGATCCCTTTGATGCATTTGTATAATCTATGCTAAAAGTTTTTTTATAGAGTAAACTTGATTATATTTACCTTATAAATAATTTGCATAAACAGTCTTTCCTTGATTAGATAAAACCTATTTGTATAACGTTGGTTTTGTAAGAGAGAGGCGAAAAGGATTTTTCTAAATAGTTTTATTCATGTTTTATAGACGAACAAGACCTTTTCCCATCTATAGCAAAATTAATTTTGAAGATATTAAGATTCAGTGGCGCATCCAGGAGTTTACTTAGGGGAGGGTGGGCATGTGTGTCATCGCTATTATTTCTATCCCCTGAAAATATGCATCAAATTATTTAATTTGAGACATGTCGGACCATGTGCGATGGCTGCATTCATACAATTGCACGGCGGTGCCACCCACCCCTGGACATCGAGGCCCAGGGCAGTTTTTAAGTATCTTTTTTTAGAAATACTTTTTAGAGAAATTACACACACACATGTATATACAGGTTGTCGAAAAAGGGGTTCAGAAATTATGGATCTTATCGTACACATTAACATGGGTAGAATGATTTTAATGATGTTACATGACCTTCAGCTGTGTCGATATGTCGCTAAACTCCAATAATAATAATAATAATAATAAAAGCGTCTTAGACATTATAGTTCCAAAAACCTACTCACATAGCGTTAAAGGCAATTTTGTATTGTAGTAATAAAAAATAAATGGTACGGTGCACCACACAGATTTTCTCTCGCATTTATCTTGAAATAGACATTTAATAAAAACTCGTTAAGATTTGTGAAATGAATTAACACTAAACCAAAAATCATAAATGAAATAATATACACCGTTACTTGCTCTATGGAGGGGTGGATTAAGGGTCGTGCGAAACGGGCAGCTGCCTGGGGCGCCAGCTTGAGGGGGTGCCAAACAGAGATAGACATGACCTGACGTAGCCTGGGCGTGACATGAAAATAGTCGCTAAACCTAACAACTAAAAACCTAATGTAGACAGGGCGTGATAGTGGAGTTGCTAAACTTAACAAACGTTCAATTTTTGATACTAACATGACATTTTACACATTAGTATTGTATCCTGTCATTTATAAAATATGACATCTTCAGTAAAAATTTCACAAAAAAAACTATCAAAATTCCATAAAAACAATTAAAACAAGATAACAAGTACTAATCTATTTCAATAAGAAGAGAGAGGTGGGGGACTCAGAATTGATGTTGCCGGGACACGCCCAAATATTGAGGAACATTGCCCCAGCGGACCATTGCGGTATCGTGAGCATTTTCACGTCTTGATCGAAGACATCGAAGAAAAGAAAGATTATCGTCTCTGCTCACCACTCCTGTTGACAGCGCTAGTGAGGAAGTGGATTTATTCCGCAACTCTTCCTCCCACCCCGTTCCCCATAGATCTCCTGTTGTACTCCGGGCCAGTTCTGTCGCTATATAACAGATTCCCCGTGGATCAAATGTTTGTATTCCATTGTATATATTCACCGGAAAAGGACTCCATACAACCTTAGCACCGAAGATTACTGGTGGCCACGATGTGTCAGGTGTTAGTCTCACCACCGCATCGCAGAAAAGTCTCTTCTGAGAAATATTGAGTATCATGTCAGAATGTCTGACGTTGCTATCTAAGTCCCTCAGACATAGTTTCGTGTATTAGAATGTCTTGCTTTACTTTGTATGTCCACCAGACATAGTGTATTGTGTTATAATGTCTGAGTCATTTTCTATGTCTAGACATAGTTTCTTTAGTCAGACTGTCTGACGATTATGCCCATAAGGCATAGTTTAAATACAAGGGCTTTGTGCTCTACATATGTATAGGACCAGGTGATTTAGTATACTGAGTCCGTGAATTTGATTTCCTTTCCTAAGTCCTCAAGATATTGTTATCTTTTTATGATACCCTAAACGGGAGGATCTCGTTTAGAATCTCTTTACGGCTACAATCAGATCATCTAACATTTTCTTCTTGGACTTAGTTAGGTCAGTGACTAGTTGCAGTCACGATTACTCCCTTTTTGTGTAGCTGTTTACGGTGCGCAACCTGTGGGAGCACTACTAGATTGAAGTAGTGGCCCGCGAGGATAATGCTTTCTTTCAGACCCTTCAGGATACATATTTATCCTAGTGTTCAAATAAAGTTTGTACTATCTATTGTATGCCCTAGTAATGAATAAATGTATACATTTACTATTGATTGCTCTGGCAGTACTCATTTGGGAAAGACCGGCCATAGTAAATTACTGTGTAGATGCCTGATTGTTAGTCATCTGTTATTTGTAAAATGGAAGCTCCTCTTATAAGATATTTTTCTTAGGTTTTCTCGTAACTCTCCATGAGGGTTAATACAAGCTAGCTATCTTAAATTATAGTCTTCTTAGTAACTCTAAAAATATAGGATTTGATGCTATGTTTCTATTTTCAATTGTTTCACTATTATTCATGATTAGACTGCTCAGGTATTAGTCTGGTATTAGCCCGGCTAGATTGTCCTTTTTTATATATCACCTAAAACTTAATTCCCCATTTTACTGTTGCCGAGTTGTGGCAGATGATTCAAACTAATATCGCTATTTGTAGAGTTATTTAACCAAACAAAAAGGTCAATCTAACTACTGTCGGTTCCTTGTGTACAAAGTAATAATTCCTATTCGTCTTTTCTATCTCTATAACGGAATACAATTATCATTAATTAATTGAATTTAAATCTTGTAGCTCATATGTAATTCTATATATTTTTGTTTAAGTTTTAATAAACTTATTTGTTAAACTTATATATTTCTATAATGCATTTTCCTTCCCTTTCCTTCATCATGTATAACTTATTTAATTGTGTAAAAGCAACCGTTTCTTTTTCTACGTGACAGGAGAAGCAACGATGCAATATAATTTTGTGGTGAGTAAAATAGAACCTAGCTCCACTCTTAAAAAGTTATTTTACATTTGCCAGCTTGAAATAATGGCGCCCTAAAACTTTTTTTTTTTTCGCAATTATAACATAAACCGTTTATAATGTCAAAGTGTTTGTTAAACTTATAATAAAAAATAGAGGATCTCATTGTCTACCAAACAAGTTCTTATAGTTTTGTTTGTAATCCAAACATTTTTTGTACAATCTCGAAGTGAAACGTTTAGCGTATGTTTAACATTTGTGGAGTTTCCCCTTCAATTATTTTCCCATCACGCCCAGGCTACGTTAGGTTTGGGAATTATTTTCATATTCTCCGAGAGTACATTCACCATGAGAAATGTGGTAGCTGGCAGCTAGCAGAAGATTTAAGAACTGCCAAAATAAAAACCAAATTAAAAATAAAATTGTTTTTGTGAATGTTTTGACTGCTAAAAGTGACAATAAATCAACATATTATGGTCATTGCAGATCATATGGTTTGGCAAGTGGATATATGAGATTTGATCTGCTAACTTTTGCTAGCTGTTAGTTACCTACACTCCAAAGGCGAATGGACTATAGTATCCACCGGTTACGTAGAGAAGCGTTAAAAAAAAAAAAAACGCCCGGGCGCGAAATATGCTTCGAGCCGCCCATAAGAGAAACATCTTTTTTAACCAAAGAGCATAAGAATAAAATTCATTTTCAAAAAACTGTACTAAAATCAGTGGTGTAGTCGTAAATTTAGCAGTGCCGGAACGCAAGGTCGTAGCAACCCCAAAGTTGAAATGGGGTTTTGGGACCCCCAACCACCGTAGGCAATAAAATGCACAAACATAAGTGCCTCTAGAAGCTATTTGGAATATCTTTTAATGATTACTAAACCATAAACTTACTTAATGCACTTCCCCTTAAATTCCAGGAATTCGCATAGAGCACTGTAAATTTTATCAGAATGTATTGATTAATAGTATAAAAAAAGTTTTAACATAATATTAATATAAAATCAAATAGTTATATTGGAATTGCAAAGTATAAAACTTTACTTAAAAATTCTTTTTTTAGAAATATTTTTACACGAAAAGCAGTACCAGAACGGCGTTACCCACGTTTCCGCTCCACTACACCCCTGATTAAAAAGTATATATATATATATTTGTTTGTAGCTCCAAGCTAATTAGTTTTATAAAAATATATTGCAAATAAAAGATTTTTACATCTAATAGTACTACAACTTTAAAATGTTAAGTTATTACGAGTCTCAAATAGTTGCGGAGAAATGATCAAAATTTGAAAATATCCCCTATGCAAAGTGCCCTCCAAGTCATGTTCATGATAAAATGAAAATGTCCAACTTGTTTATAATGATGAACAGTGTTTAGATATCAAATTTAATCAAAATCATTAAAGTGAATTTCGAGTAAATGGATCTATTCTCTTTTTGCCTTTCAATAAACTAGCATTAAATCTAAGATATCTAATTATTATCTGGTTTGATCCTGGTTTGGATCGCTGTCTCTAGGTCAATCTTTGATTGAATCGTTATTTTTTGTTAGATCTTGGATTGGATAGTTTTCTGTGGTTCTGATTGGATCATACTATCTGGTTTGATCACGGATTGGATTGCAGTCTCTGGTTCAATCTCTGATTGCATTATTTTTGTTCGATCTTGGATTGGATCGTTTTCTGTGGTTCTGATTGGATCATATTATCTGGTTTGATCCCAGATTGGAACGCAGTTTTTTGAGTCGAATAGGTTGGTAGTACTGTTTAAGTAACCAACTTCCCCTTGATTTGTTAATTGATTTTCTATTAAGAAATCTGTTAATTTTTTATATGATTTCTCTACTGCCTCGATAACAATCCCATCGATTTGTGTTGAAATTACATTTTTATTCGTATCCTGTTGAGAGTCATATGTTAATTTTACCTTATTGACAGGTGTTCGGGCCAGTGTCGTGAAGATTTGAACCTTATCCCTTTTCATTTTTATAATATTCTTTTTCTAATCCTCTCACAATACATTTTTTAAATAACTCTTCAAAACTTTATGTATCTACTTCTGCTTTCTATAGTTAAACATCTTGACATTCATATCACTCTTTATATTGATTTATACTATCTTTGACTTCTCGGTTCCTTCTAGAGTATTATAACCTCAGTTTATAAATACACGTCAATTTAGTAATTTTTACTCAGTTCTATTCCAATAACATCTGGGATGACTGGGATAATTCGGTAGATATGGTATTTCATAATCATTAATGGTTTTCTTAATATTTATATCTTTCATTTCAAGCCAAAAGGTTAAATTTACATTGGATAACACTAGGCTGTTCGTGTCGTAACTTATCTGGTATGTCTCTTTCTTTCTTTAGTACTGATAATGGCGTCAGCGTACCGCCGAGACATGTAGAATTTTAGCTGAAATTGAAAACAGCACACAAGGAACGGGGAATTAAGAAACACAGATAAGGAAAGAATTCAATTATTTTCATTTATTTATGATTTATCTCAATCTTATATTTTATTATGTTTTTATATTTATTTTTTAATTATATATTTCTGTCTATGTTAACTTATAATTACGTCTGTTTTTTATAGTTGCCTTATTGTACACATGACTTAGAATAATAATAATAATAATATTTAGCACCGCGTCTTACTACCCGTTCGGGTTATACGCTTTAAGTACTAAATACTCTAAAGGATTAGGAATTGAGAAGGTTGAATTAGAGGAAGTGAACCCGCATTTGCGTGGAGGGAGAGTGGAAAACCGTTTAGGAAAAACCACCCCCAGTTCACCCGACCGAGATTCGAACCTCGATCTCCCCGTCTTTAGCAGTCGAGCAGCTCAACACGACTAGCGCGTTAGTCAACTACGCCACCGAAGCGGATCATGACTTAGAACTCATCGTTTACATCAATGTATTTTAAATTGTCATCAATGTAAATTGTATCAAAGTTTACATTTTTTAAGGTGTTATCAAACTTTTTTAGATGTTATTATAAAAAAGTTTAATGATTTCTTATAAACGTTATCATAATACAGATTAATTAGACTTATTCAACTTTTTTATAACTTATATACTATTTGCTTATTAGATTCCATCTAATGTTCTAACGTTCATTCTCAACATTTTTACCACATTGAATTCTATCATCATTAATATTAATCGTTTCCTTACTACTGTTTATAATGTTTTTCAAAAATTTATAGATTATATTCATACACTTATTAGAATAGTGCAATAAAATTTTAATGGTCGAATGACCTTAAGCGTATAAAACAAACGGGTAATAAGATGTGATTCTAAGTATTAGATCATACCACACAAGAATTTCTATGAACGAGACCGAAAGGGCCAACCAATCTTGCCGGGAGAGGTATTTTCTCACCACAATTGACACGAGACCGATGGCTTTACTTCCCCTCCAAAGAAAGTTGTGCCACGGATTTTTATCACTCAATAAAAATCTGTTGACTCCGGCTGGGTTTGAACCCACGAACATCAATTTCTGAGGCAGGCACTTTATCCCGAGATCACCGAGGTAGACAATTTACAAATAAGTGTATAGGCCTACGTAAACAATGGTGGTTATTGAAAAATTAAATATTTTTAATTAAATTTAATTAATTAAATTGAAGTTTTTCTTAGCCCCGCGTCCCACTACCCATTCGTTCTATACGCAAATGCACTATAATTATTATGCTAATGTGTCAGGTAAGAGTAAAGTTGAATTGAGACGAAATGTAGCAGTATTTGCGTGAAGGGATAGTGGAAAACAAATTAAGAAAAATACCAAACATCAGTACACTTTACTAGGATTCGAATCCCGATCTCCCTGTCATCGGTAGTCGAATCTATTAAGAGAGTTACACCTTAAGCCATGTGGCCACTGAAACAGGTCGGTTATGTATTAGGACGCCGAGCCTGGGTAAGACAACAATGTAAGGAAGAACATGATACTTTAATGCACAGCCAATCAATTACATTTAAGGTACGGCAGAATAGAAGACCAAATTTCCTTTTGGATCTTAACTTCCTTCTCGAACTGAGTATCTGCTTGAGGAGAGGAAATACCCCCACCACTCTGTTACTTTCCCCACCCTGGAGTGTGGAACTCTTTTTTTTTGGTCGATTGGTTTTCTCCATTCTGAATGACAAACAAAGAAGAGACTGGCCGCCGCCTCTACCTGTAGCATTGGGTTCACAAAGTATTTGAATAAACAGGTTATATTGAATAAGCTTTGTTCCTATTTCCAATATACATTACTTCGTAAACTGCTTTATTTTTCTAGTAAATTGAAACATTATTATTATTATTATTAGCACCGCGTCTTACTACCCGTTCGGGTTATACGCACTTACGCTAATGTGTAATGGTAGGGTTATTGTGAGATGAAATGGAGGACCTACAGTTTAACGTGGAATCCGAACCACGGTGGAGGCCTGGCATTCCTCACGTTCACAAGATGTTTTGTCAGAGGTGAAGGAAGGGTTTGGTAATCAGATAAATCTTTGCCGGGACCGAGGATCGAACCCCGGCCACCTGCATAGAAGTCCGACACCTTACCCCTAGACCGCTAGGTCTCCTAAATTGAAACAGTTTTAAATCCGCGTTTAATGAAAACATAATTACTATATGCCTATTGACTATTGCTTATTGTTATGTTGTTTGAAAAAGTTATTAATTATATAATATAATCCTCTAGAATTTTAAAATCAATTTAAAAATTATTCATGGACGTTCTAAACATGCCGAAAATTGGATATATTATCTCATGATTTAAATATTAAAAAAAAAATTATAGTTGAATAATTATTTATCGTTCCCTTTCTGAATATATAAACTGGGAAGTGACTATAAATGCGCACGACTCGCACACTAGCGTAATCCTAGGACATGCCTCGAGCCTGTAATAAATATTACTCCCTCAACGGGAATTAAACAATTAGCTTAGTAAGAGGACGCGCCAAGAATTCGACTCAATTATCCAGAGTGGCGGTTCCCAAACTATGGTACGTGTACTGTCAGTGGTGCGTACACTTATTCCAGCTAGTACGCCGTGAAAAGCCAACAAATAAAGCAAATTCAAGTTGTAAAAAGAAACTTATTTGGTCAAATACCAAAAATATATTAAGACCAAGTCAAACAAAAAAAATATTTAAACAGTTGTTGGAGGTGTAAATATGAGTTTGTTTATATATTACTTTGATACCTGTGCTCTATTATTCGTATTGATTGAGTAGAAATGTTAAATAATGATCAATAAAAACTGTTAATCTATAAATGGTGTGTGTCATTATATTCTTACGCGCCATTAAAATGTACCTAAATACTCAATATTCAGCACGATTTTGGTGATACTCCAAAATACGAACATTTTTTGGGTGGTACACCATTCAACAAGTTTAGGAACCAATGATTCTAGAGTGTAGTTAAATGCATAAAAATAAAGGTGTAGCCTCTATTCATATATTCCTAATTTGATAAACATATATAGTATATTCAGGAGCTACTCTCAAAACGGTGCGAGTCAAGTACGTAACTACCTGAGTGGACCTTTGCGAACAGCTCTCTGTTAGGCTGAATTTGATAACGTGACGACACCCCCTCGCTCTCTGATTGGCTGTTGGTTACCCCCTTCCCTCCTCCTGACCCTTACACCTCCTCCTGAACTCATTTCCGGTGTTCCAAACTTGTTTATTCTCGTCTCATTTGATATTTATTTGTGTTCATTGCTTTTTTATGTGTGCCTAAGGGTTATATATGTATGCTCAATGCTTTTTTTATTTGTGTTCATTGGTTATTTATGTCTGGTTAGGATTAAGACGGGCATTGTAGAATTTTTTGGTGTGGGGGATTTTACTGTCGTATGCTTGGGACGGAGCGTTGGAGTTTTTTAATATATTTATTGGTGTGCAGTCTACGGCGTTGGGCGCTCCTCCCGTGACACCGGTATGGAGCATGAAGATCTTCTGACGGCAGCGTAGCGTAGAGTGAACATTGGCTCCCTCTCACAAGACTCTGTTGGACTGCCTTTCTTTCACTTCCCGGAACAAACAGCATGAACCTATCCTGACGACAGTTTGGAGTAGAGTGTGATAAATTGTTCTCCTGCCTTGAGACCCCTTTAACTTCCCCTCACTCCCCCCCTCCATCAAGGCATGTGTTGCAACCCCTTATGTGGTAATGGGGTTTTCCGGTGTCGTCATCGCGATTTCGCAACCCCCTATGTGGTGATGGGTGTTTTCCCAGTTATGTCGCAACTAGAGCATTGACACAGCTTTGATTATGCAAAGTCAGGGACCTCGGGAGCCTCTATCCCTCACTCAAAAACCTACTAAAATTGGTTGTTTGGTATCGTCCGTTGAAATGCGCAAATGTAGGTATCCGTCATTGATTGGAGGAGTAAGGTAGAAATATTCCAGAGTTTACGTGGAGGGAGGGTAAAAAACCACCACAGTTCACCCGAGCGAGATTCGAACCCACGACCTTCCCTGTCATAATTATATGAGTGACACATACCCTTTCTGGCAAAATGTGCTGTAGAGATGACTAAGAAAACGTTCCAGAGGGTGAAATAACTAGAGTTTACACAGCGGGGACTCGATTTCTCCACGCCAGATTTAGATGAGCCTGACATTTAGATGGCGTGCACACCGGGATTCTAACCTCAATATCTTTAGCACGGTTAATATCTGTTAGAGCAGTCGTACTTCCTGCACCCCCACAATTTTCGAAGGGGCTTTGCTGGTTGACCAGATCTTTATAGATAGGGTAGAATGTGTAACCGCATTTGCTTCAAACGTCTATCACTGCCATCGGCCATTTAGAGACGCCCTAGACCATGCGACCATCGATGCATGTATGAAATGCATTGTGATGGTAGAATGCTACGCAAGGACCTAGTTTTTTTTTATAACCAGTGATGTGGTTCAAATATGGTTTTTTTCCTAATTGTTTCATTATATACCTTTACGCAAATAAGAGCACACTTGCCTTTTAAATTATTCATAACTAACAATCTTACACGGCTTTGCCTGTGGCCCACTGTGGTATTATGTTAAAAATAGCCTAATTAAAAAGCTAATTAAAATCCGTCTTCGAGGTGCATTCAGACACCCTTCCATATAACTATTTTAAAAATTTCAGATCTCTGCGTACTATAGTTTTGGCTGGGCATCGCAGACAAACAAATAAACACACAGACAATCACTTCCTTTTATTATTATAAATTCCTTTTCCATTAATATAAATATGCGAATAGCCCAGACGGGCAGCCCGGCACGCAACAAAGAATAACAAGATTGAAAATCTCAATATTGAGATTTATTCCTACTGCACCCCAACGAAATTCGAACCAAATCCTAGAGATTAACATGACAGCTGAGCATTGTTTCACCGAACTACAGTCCAATTTTCATAGAAACAACTAAAAAAGCAACTAGATCTAATTTCACGTATTCATACGTCAAGACAATTGATATGCAGTAACCTATTTTGATATACTATTAATACCTATAAAATATCACCGATACTGTAGTATTATTTTATAAATGTTGGCTGAAAAAAGTTTGTATTTTCTCAAAGTCTCTTTGTATAAAATTTGGAATCTACATATAAACAGATGTTTTTCCACAGCGTTTTTTTACTACCGGTTCGGGCTTTACTACACTTACTCCCCCGTTAAGTTAATCTAGTGCGAGCCTGACGACTCGTAGCCCTGCGACCACCGATGTATATAATATATAT
>CABEEJ010000123.1:129026-146167 GCA_901482245.1 Timema douglasi
GGGTTGCACTTTCTTAGTCGATTAGATAAAAAAAATTGAATAAAACTTGATTTGGAAATAGACTCAGCAAATGTTATTTGATACACATATATTTTATATTAGGAACTTTAAAATGGTAGCTTTTATAACATTCACAAATTTAACCCTGGCAAATACA
Organism: Timema douglasi; assembly: GCA_901482245.1. Taxonomy (NCBI): domain Eukaryota; kingdom Metazoa; phylum Arthropoda; class Insecta; order Phasmatodea; family Timematidae; genus Timema; species Timema douglasi. The sequence continues at coordinate 129,184 of CABEEJ010000123.1, forward strand.
CATCCAATTTAAAATTAAATCGCTCTCTTTTTAAGCTATGAAACAGAACGGCTTAATACCCACAGAAGAGAATTGATATACCTGATGTCGCTGTTGTTGAATGTTCCACCGTCTTGATTAGTCAGTCGCTCCATAGCTAATTTTCGATTGAAGAAGTCTAAAATCACCCCCATATATATATGAACCAAATCCCCTTTCACCAGAGAACCACTGACCCATCCTTTCTAATTTAGATCGAAATAGAATCAGACAAATACGAATGGTCCCATCATCCATGGTGTTTTATTAATTTTCAGCCACGCTTATTGTTTCGATACATTGAAATTTAAAAAAACTGTTAATGACGGTAAATATTATAGCGTATGGTCTTTTTTGATATTCAAAATTAAGCTTATATATTAGGTGATCGTTAATGAAGGCAGTCCAGAAAATAATTATTTAATATACACCAATCTGATTATGAGACATAAATTTATAAAGGAATAAGAACATCACAGGATACTACGGGTAAACTAAATAAATAAATAAATGGTGACGGAATAAGTTGGGGTTCGAATCTCCGTCGTGTGTTTGTACTCAGGCCGTTTTACTCCCTCATCATCCACGGTTTGTGCCCGGACAGGTAGTAAGAGGACACATTTCGTTTTATACCATCATAAGGGTTTCAAGTCCCTTAGAGAGCAACAAACGCTAATTATTCCACATTTCAATCCCTAGCAAATGCTGTTATACATTTCGCCTGGTCAAAATCAGCTCATATCTCACGCTTGTCTGAAGAGCTTAGTTCGAATCCCTTTCATGAGTATGTACTGAGGCCGGTTTCCTCCCTCATCGTCCACGACTTGTGCCTCTGACGGGTACAAGTTGGGATGATAAATTTTTACTTGCGCACTCGTATATAACACTCCCTGTATAGGCGATCTATCAAATTTGGTGGAAGAGTAAAAACAAATATAAACATAAACATGTGGTTTGGTTTATCGAACATGTGAAGCGAGTTCTCAGTTTTAACTCCACCGATCAGTATTAGGCTTTCTGTTTGTGCTGGATATTTCTCCAAATAACTTTTGAACGCAATAACCGATTTAAATCAATTACACTAATGTGTTAGGGATGAGAAAGGTTGAGTTTGGAGGAAGTGTGACCGTATTTGCGTGAAGGGCAAGTGGGAAACAATTTAGGAAAAAAACCTCTCGGTATACCTGACCGGAATTCAAACCACGATCTCCCAGTCATTGCAAGTTCTAGTATATTGCAAAAGTTACACCTTAGACCAAACGGTCACCGAAGTGGGTTTGTATATCTTAAATTAGTAAATTTTGCTTTCATGTAATTTACTTAAATACTGTCTCTATAGATCAGGATATATTGGTTATTCGTTAAGATGGCCTGTAGAAGTATTTCTGAAATCATTTAAGGTGGATGTCCCTCATATGGCCATGCTAAGTTGTGTACATTTTTTTAGCCACCATTTTGAAAGGGGGAGATCGAAGTTCCTATCCTGGTCAGGTGTACTAATTAATACTTGCTATCCACTTTTCCTTCCGAGCAAATGTGGGTACACTTACTCAATATATATTTCAAAATGCCTAAAACCATGAACATAATTAGTATAAATATGTATAAACTGTTAGGTCACGCAAATGCGTGTGCATTTAACAGCGTAAGGCATGTTAAAGAATTATTTGATTAAATTGCCGTTCCAATAGTCATCAGTGATACTAAAAAATCATTCGGATCTCGAGTTATGGCAAAATGTACCTTGCAAAAGATAGCGGGGTTCAAATCCGGGTTCATACATGTTAAAGAGGACATCCCAAGGTAGCATTATGATACATCTCTGAAGTGTGAATTACCCCGTGTTTTTCAGAGGTCAAAGCCACTAACTAACAAGACTGCTTGGACGGAAATATACCATAATATCAATGCTCCAAAATACGCGTGTGCCAGAAATACATAGATGCAACATAACAATTTCCCCATTCTGTTTCCAAAGTTCACGTTTAAATACTTCAAATAAATTTAAATGGTAAAAATATACTTGTAAATAATATTCATTTGTGACTATATATTTAAAAAAAGGCAAAGCCCATCTCATATAAATGACTATCTTGTTATTTATTTAGATGCATATTAGTTAATGCATTACTAAATATTAAATTAACGTGATAAAAACTAGCTTCAGAGGTTGAATAGTACAACGCGTCACCCTCGAGCTAGATCGGTATGATCATGACGGGGGAGATCAAGGTTAGAATTTCGGTTGGGTCAAATTTGGGTAGTTTTTCACTCTACTTCAACGCAAATGCGGGTTCAAACTTCCCAATTCCTGATTCATTATTGTAATTAGTACTTAAGCGCATAACCCGAATGGGTTATAAGACGCGGTGCTAAAATGTGTCAAGTTCTTGTGATCTATAAATAATATGTGCGAAAGTTCATGTTTAAGTTTCCATTTTAGAAACAGGCTATGTAAAGGTCGGGGTTGGATCTAGCAGAGAGTTATTTTTGGGGGTAAATTTTCATAAATCGTTTTCCACTTCCACCTCTGGAAAATTAAGATACATTCTCTTAGTAAATCTAATTTATTCAGTCTTAATTCTTTAAAGTGTTAAATAATAGAAATGTAGAACGATGGGAAGCTCTGTGTGTGTGTGTGTTTGTGTGTGTAAATGGACATTATAAGTATTAATACATATTCAGGGTAAACTAAACAAATCCACGCCATAGTACTCAATATTCAAGACTCCTTCATCAGCGTCGATCGTATTTAGGGTAGTTTTTTCTATCAAACTTTCCATTTCCCATCTGTGCAATATGGGCACATTTCCTCTAATTTGGCTTCAGGCTTAAGTGGCTAATTTGTTTTGCGTGAATGTTATTTATTATGTCAAAAAATATAATTTCGAGCATTAAATAAAATAAAAATTGTATTTAATAAAACGGTTGTTTCTAAAATAATTTACATCAGTGGGGTAGTTGACTGACACGCTTGTTTCGTCTAGAGCCAGACTGTAGAGGACGGGGAAGTTCGAGGTTCGAATCTTGGTTGGGTGAACTGGAAGGGGGTTTGCACTTACCTTCCCTCCACAAATGCGGGCGCAACCTTCACAATTCCTAGTTCATTAGCGTAAATAGTACTTAAGCGTATTATAACCCGAACGGTTAGTAGCACTCTGTGCTAAAAAGATTAATAGATAGCAAAGTGGCCTACACTAGAGCACACAGTGGTAGTCACTGCTTCAGTGGCAATCTACTCTCTCATTAGGCTATAGACTGCTGATGAGGGGGAGATTGAAGTTCGAATCTCGGCTGTTTGTACTGAGAGAGATAGTTTGAGCCCATACCTGCACTTGGAAGAATTTATTTATGATTTCACCCTCTCATAGTTAAATAAGTAAAGTAACACTAATATGTTATACATCGGTGGTCGCAGGGCTACGAGTCTTCAGGCTCGCAATAGATTAACTTAACGGGGGAATAAATGTAGTAAAACCCGAACCGGTAGTAAAAAAACGCTGTGGAAAAACAACTGTTTATATATCGATTCCAATTTTTATACAAAGAGACTTTGAGAAAATACAAACTTTTTTCAGCCAACATTTATAAAATAATACTACAGTATCGGTGATATTTTATAGGTATTAATAGTATATCAAAATAGGTTGCTGCAGATCACATATCTTGACGTATGAATACGTGAAATTAGATCTAGTGGCGTTTCTAGTTGTTCTTATGAAAATGGGACTGTAGTTCGGTGAGACAGTGCTCAACTGTCATGTTCATCTCTAGGATTCGGTTCGAATCTTGTTGGGGTTCAGTGGGAATAAATCTCAATATTGAGATTTTCGATCTTATTCTTTGTTGCGTGCCAGGCTGCCCGTCTGGGATGTTCGCATATTTATATTAATGGAAAAGGAATCTAGAATAATAAAAGGGTGTTTGTTTGTCTGCGATGCGTAGCCAAAACTACGGTACGCAGAGATCTGAAATTTTTAACATAGGTGTAGTGAGGTGGTCCGAATCCACCTCAAAACCGGATTTTTAATTATCTTTTTAATTAGGCTATTTTTAACACAATACCACAGTGGGTCACGGGCAAAGCCATGTGAGATTTCAAGTTTTGAATATTTAAAAGGCATGTGTGCCCTCATTTTCGTGAAGGTAGATGATGAAACCATTTGGGGAAAAAAACATCAATTCAACCGGCCATATTTGAACCCCATCACTGGTAATAAAGACTAGGTCCTTGGGTAGCAATCTACCGTCACAATACATTTTATACATTCATCGATGGCCACATGGCCTAGGGCATTACTAAACGGCCGATGACAAATTGAATGACGTTTGAAGTATATGCGGGTACACATTCTACCTGATCTAGAAATACCTGGTCAACCAGCAAAGCCCCTTCAAAAATTGTGGGTGTGCAGTAAGTACGACCGTTCTAACAGACATTAGCCGTACTAATGATATCAAGGTTAGAATATCGGTGTGAACGCCGTCTAAATATCAGGCTCATCTAAATCTGGCGGTGGGAAATCGAATCCTCACTGTGTAAGATGTAGGTATTTATCCCTCCGGAACATTTTCTTAATCATCCCTACCATACGTTTTGCCAGAATGGGTACGTGTCACTCATATAGTTATGGCAAGGGAGGTCGTTGGTTCAAACTTCACTCGGGTGAACTGGGGTGGTTTTCTACTCTCCCTCACTCCACGTAAACGCTGGAACATTTCTACCTTACTCCTCCGATCCATGACGGATACCTACATCCACGCATGTCGACGGACGATACCAAACAACCAATTTTAGTAGGCTTTTGGGGGGTGGGGATAGCGGCCCCTAACTAAGGCTTCCGAGGCCTCTGATTGTGCATTATCAAAGCTTTGTCAATGCACTATAGTTGCTACATCACCTGAAAAAACCCATTACTACATAGGGGGTTCCGAAATTGCGATGACACCAGGAAAACCCATTACCACATACATGCCTTGAAGAAGGGTGAGTGAGGGGAAGTGAAAGGAGTCTCAAGGCAAGGGAACCATTTATCACACTCTACCCCAAACGATCGTCAGGAGAGGTTCGTGCTGTTTGTTCCGAGAAGTGAAAGGCAGTCCAACAGAGTCTTGTGAGAGGGAGCCAATGTTCACTCTACGCTACGCTGCCGTCAGAAGATGTTCGTGCTCCATGCCGGTGTCACGGGAGGAGCGCCCAACGCCGTAGACTGTACGCCAATAAATAAATAAAAAACTCCAAAGCCCCGTCCCAATCCTACGACCATAAACTCCCTTATACCAATAAAAAAATCTCCAATGCCCGTCCTATTCCTAACCAGACATAAATAGCCAATTAGCACAAATAAATTAGCAATGAGCAATCATAAATAACCATTGAGCACACATAAAAAAGCAATGAACACAAATAAAAAACCAATGAGACAAGAATAAACAAGTTTGGAACATCGGAAAAAAGGATAGAAGGAGGAGAGGAGGAAATCCAACAGCCAATCAAAGAGCGAGGGGGCGTTGTCATTTGATCAAATTCAGCCTTCAGATAGCTGTTCCCAAAGGTCCACCCAGGTAGTCACGTATGTAGGATTTAATTTTTTACTGTGGGAGGGCTTCTGGTTAGAAAACTATTTTTTTAGGGTTAGCTGCCTTCCACCCCCTAAACTACCAATGCAAGAAGTTTTTTTTTTGACATTGTACACTTTTCGGACTGAATTAAAAGTTTTTATTGTAGCTTTGGACTCGAGTTAATTCGAATGTGTAAAAATTACACATTTTACCATAGCTTTTATTAGAAAGCATTAGTGTTGAACAAACTTTGGGGAGGCACTCTCTAGTTGCCCAATTGACCAACGCGTTTGTCTCTTACTGCACTAAAGCCCAGATACATAGCACAATTATTATATAAAATATATAATAGCCATTACAATCAAATACATTTATTTTTAATCGTTTTATTGTAGGAAAAGAGAAAATCTACAAAACGCAGGAACTCATTACTAGAGCTGGGATTTCTATGTATGTGTATATATATATATATATATATATATATTCTATGTATATATATTCTATATTCTATTCCTCACCATTTAGATGCTCAGAAAAGGGAAATCTCAACGAGTCACTATATTAGGGTAAATATAACATATAAAAGTGATTTTACATAAAACTACCTAATTTGTGATTTTTTAATATATCTTTAAACTAATAGCAAATTTGTTGAATTTTTAAACATTGTTTGATTTGGTTTGGTTTGTATGAATCAGCTGAAAGGAATTTTTCAATGAACTATTGAAAAGGGTAAAATATGACTCAGGTAGTCAAGTGTTTTCCCCTAAGTACAGGCCTTATCTCTTCACAATGAACCTTTTGATGCATTTTTTAAAGAATCTTTCAAACACATAAATAATTTCGGCCTGGAACCTCCCTTCCCTCCAACACACTAACACTAGTCCAACGACTAACATTCTTATCTTATAATATCGCCAAGGGATTTTAGTTTCACATGAGCAGTTGAAAGTAAGTCTAACAGTAAGCTACCATCAGATTTTTTTTCACCATGACATCAAGTGAGTCTTTCTGACAACAAGATTAAAATACTGAACTGGGATCAACGACTCCCTCACAACCGACAGTAAAAGTTGTAATGTGTCAAGCTTGCAACAACAAAATTGGATGTTTCATAAAATCAAAATTGGAGCAACGCGTGTGGCGCACACTTCGTACGAAAAAAAGTCTGAGTTATTCGAAGAATCCTTTTTTTTTTAAACAAAGATGCAAATGCTTTCCTTCCAGTCAAAGAAACTAATTCTGTAAGGACTTGTGTAGTGCAATGGTCACCGCGAGTATCCCATGTTTTAAATGCCTAGTGCCTGAATTTTCGTCCTTCTTGTGACAGTAATGAAAACGACCCATTCCTGCTAAATAAATATTCAGAAAGAATTATCTGTTTATCTATTACAAAGAAACAATGGAAAGGATAATAAACTACACCGGGGATGCCTTCATATGTATCACTGTGGATGAAACCACGGTTGTTTAAGGTAATTTTGTTGTGAACCTTGTGGTAGGTAAGATAATTCCAAACCATATTTGATTTACTGAGAAGTGCTGGAACATACGTATCATGTTGTAAGATTCGTGAATGATTAATTGAAAGTTTTTTGGACTAGGTGAGCTCACTTAGAGAAGGTATTGGTGTTATATTCAGATGCCACGGCATAAATAATGAAAATCGCAAGTGCTTTGAAGTTGTTATATCCTGATATGATCCATCTTACAAGTTTGGCTCATGTACTACATCGTGTTGTGGAATACATTAGAGTCCAATTCTTAAAATGAAAAGATAAATTTATGTGACAAATAAAAACTAGACCTATTTGTGAAAGGCCCAGATCTAGTCAAAACTTACTAACTCTTGTTTGATGTGCCGTTGCCTCTGAAATAAGTTCTAAAAAGATGAGGCACATGGATAAAACAGCCAACATCTACTATAAACAATTTGGGGTTGTGAAGTCAGTAGTAGATATGTTCGTCCCTGAGTGTGCGATCGATATCTGTGTGTAAATCTTACAACTCATTCATTGATCCAAAAGTGGCATGTTCAACTGCATACAAAAGGAGCAATTTTGGTTGGCTTCCAGATAGTATTAAACGGTTGGAAATTTCTTGATTTCCACTACAAGAGACTATGGATATCATAGAAAAGACAATTACAAATCTAAATGGTGTGAAAGACGAATATGGTGAAAGTGTTTCTACCTAGTTTCAGGCAGTGCTAAAAAGCAGCCCAGTATATCAATGGATGTAGATACCCTCGAGAACATTTCTAGAGAAAATTCTTCTGTTAAAATACGCCCCAGTGACCTACTGTGACGTGAAACAATAGGGTTACTGCCAACTGAATCTTAGGACTTGGGTTCTAAAAAGAAACTTTCCCTCTTTTTGGCTTGAGTAGGTGTGGTAAAGGCTGTTGCCCCTATCTTGTAATAAACCTAAACTTATATAACTAATGACCAATTTATGGCCCAGTGAATAGGTTTACGTTATTAAAAATATTATATTTGTAAATTACACACAAAACTTGAGATTGTATTGTTTTTTTAATCCTATCATTTTCAAAAATGCGTTTTTTGAATTAATTTTTAAAATACATGCATAGTAAAATTAATTATATAATCCACTAGCAATTTAGAAAAGTGTCCATAAAGTAATAATAAAAAAATAAATCATTAATGGTTCATCAAGAATTGTGGTCGAAAATCAGTCATTTTTACTGTGTAAAAGTAGCTATGCGACCGCACCTTAAAAATGATGTCAGAACGGAGCAAGCCAAACTATATTATCTATTTTACCTCCAGTGAACCAAGTAACTTCCAAATAGTGCAATAGATGGATAGATAGATCAATCAAAAGATTTGTATCTTTAATGGAACTACGACTTGACGGTGATAAGTTATTTCGTGTCTCAAATAGTTGTGGAGAAATTATGTAAAGGGGAAAATTTCCCCAACGTAAAGTACCCTCAAAGGCATTTAATGAGAAATTGAGATTTTACATCTTGTTTATAATGATAAACTGTGTCTAGATAGAACATTTAATCAAAATCGTTATGACAAATTTTGAGAAAATCGATTTTATTTTCCCTTTTTGCTCTTCAGTAAACTACCCTTAAATTTAGGGTTATATATTTATTTCCAACCCCAACCTCCCCCTCCCCCCCCCGGGGGGGACCTTATTAAAACCCCAAGTATCAAGTTTTAACCCAATCGGTAAAACACTTTCGGCTCTTGCCCAAGGTACAGACAGACGGACAGACAGATGGCACTGCGGAAACCACCTTTGTGCTTTCAGGAGATCATGAAACATCGAAATTTATCAAAATCTAGAGTTATATATTTTCGACGATCCCAGTACTTTCTCTCCGATGTGTCGGGGGAAAGTAAAAATACTGCTTCGACAATATTACGAAGCATTGCTAGTAAAAATATTAACGGCTAAGATACTACAAATTTTTGTATAAATATTGACATTCTTAACGTTTATATATTATGGTATATATAACAAATTAATATTCATATGAAAATATCTGATTGTAACAATTGCATGTTGTGATAGTAAATTGATATATCAGATTAGAATTGAATATCACTAGTATGGTGCAATGAAAAATTTTACTGTATAAAGTTCTATAAATAGGTACGATATAATATTTTTAAAGTATAAAACAAATAACAAAATAAGAAATGAAACTTTGATTTGGGTCCAATCATATTATTTTTGTGTGAAAAGAAAAGGGTTAGGAACTGGGAGTGAGAGGGACGCTCTCTTTCGTTTCACTCTATATCTCTCCCCCTCTTCCTAACCTCTCTTGACTATATCTCTCCCCGTATTCTTAACCTCTCTTGACTATATCTCTTCCCCTCTTCCTAACCTCTCTTGACTATATCTCTCCCCCTCTTCCTAACCTCTCTTGACTATATCTCTCCCCGTATTCCTAACCTCTCTTGACTATATCTCTCCCCCTCTTCCTAACCTCTCTTGACTATATCTCTCCCCCTCTTCCTAACCTCTCTTGACTATATCTCTCCCCCTCTTCCTAACCTCTCTTGACTATATCTCTCCCCCTCTTCCTAACCTCTCTTGACTATATCTCTCCCCCTCTTCCTAACCTCTCTTGACTATATCTCTCCCCCTCTTCCTAACCTCTCTTGACTATATCTCTCCCCCTCTTCCTAACCTCTCTTGACTATATCTCTCCCCCTCTTCCTAACCTCTCTTGACTATATCTCTCCCCCTCTTCCTAACCTCTCTTGACTATATCTCTCCCCCTCTTCCTAACCTCTCTTGACTATATCTCTCCCCCTCTTCCTAACCTCTCTTGACTATATCTCTCCCCCTCTTCCTAACCTCTCTTGACTATATCTCTCCCCCTCTTCCTAACCTCTCTTGACTATATCTCTCCCCCTCTTCCTAACCTCTCTTGACTATATCTCTCCCCCTATTCCTAACCTCTCTTGACTATATCTCTCCCCGTATTCCTAACCTCTCTTGACTATATCTCTCCCCCTCTTCCTAACCTCTCTTGACTATATCTCTCCCCCTCTTCCTAACCTCTCTTGACTATATCTTCCCCCCTCTTCCTAACCTCTCTTGACTATATCTTCCCCCCTCTTCCTAACCTCTCTCTTGACTATATCTCTCCTCCTCTTCCTAACCTCTCTCTTGACTATATCTTTCCCCGTATTCCTAACGTCTCTCTTGACTATATCTCTCCTCCTCTTCCTAACCTCTCTCTTGACTATCTCTATTCCTCACTCCTCTCTCCCCTCGTTGAAGAATGTTACCACGGAACCAAAGGATTGTATGCTAAACCGACCAGCGGCGCGTGACCTCGTCCAGAGCACGAATAAAAGCGATGATCCTCAAGCAGACACCATCTAGAATGGAACCTAGGGATGCACCAGGTGGAATAACTATACTCGTATGTAGGTACATTCCATGCTAAAAGTACAAACCCACTATGCATGCTCCAAAGAGATCACAGCCGCAAATCTAGTCTTTTTTTATGCATCCTTGGAACTAAGCTGCCCTTTGAAAGCTTTATTTATTTATTTTCTGTTTGTTCTATACAAAATTCAGGACATGGCCTAGCTAATGATTTAAATTTCCTGTTTTGATTAAGAGTTGATATTGAAACATTTACTCTTTTATTTACCTGAATTGAACTATTCAATTTACCTATGTGAAATGTTACAACATACAACATAACAAACCAACACAATCCTAAAATTCCTCTGTATAAGAACATTCACGCTAAGCACAGCATAAATATGCGTCTTAAGGACGCAGGAACACGCCCCAAGGACAAGCCGCACCTGCAAGAAGGACATGGGGAGGGCTATAGTGATTGTAGTCACGTGTCTCTAGTCTGTCCCCCCTTTTAGCCCAAGATGGACATGGAGAAGTCTATAGTGATTGTAGTCACGTGTCCCTAGCCTGTCCCCCTAGCCTGTCCCCCTTTTAGCCCAAGATGGACATGGAGAAGTCTATAGTGATTGTAGCCGTGTGTCCCGAGCCTGTCCCTATTTTAGCCCAAGCACATGGAGAGGTCTATAGTGATTGTAGTCATGTGTCCCTAGCCTGTCCCTCTTTTAGCCCAAGCACATGGAGAGGTCTATAGTTATTGTAGCCGTGTGTTCCTAGCCTAACCCTATTTTAGCCCAAGCACATGGAGAGGTCTATAGTGATTGTAGTCATGTGTCCCTAGCCTGTCCCTCTTTTAGCCCAAGCACATGGAGAGGTCTATAGTGATTGTAGCCGTGTGTCCCTAGCCTGTCCCTATTTTAGCCCAAGCACATGGAGAGGTCTATAGTGATTGTAGCCGTGTGTCCCTAGTCTCCGCCAAATCTCCAGCCCACCTCTCGTCCCGCGGGGTAATTGCAGTTCCTCGTCTCACGACACTGACCTCTGTAGGTATTTCTTCCCTCTACCCAGCCGGCCCGGTAAACAGCCGGATAATCGCTCACTCTACATCTGATATCATCCAAGCTGAGACTCAATCTGAGACAGGTGGTCCCATGGACTTAGGCTAGGTGCACACTGTCACATCATCTGATACAAAGACTGTAGCTAGGTGCACACTGTCACATCCTCTGGTACACAGACAGAAGCTAGGAGCACACTATCACATCATCTGATACACATACTGTAGCTAGGTGCACACTGTCACATCATCTGATACAACAGACTGTAGCTAGGAGCACACTGTCACATCATCTGATACACAGACTGTAACTAGGTGCACACTGTCACATCCTCTGGTACACAGACTGAAGCTAGGAGCACACTGTCACATCATCTGATACACAGAATGAAGCTAGGAGCACACTGTCACATCATTTGATACACAGAGTGAAGCTAGGAGCACACTGTCACATCATCTGATACACAGACTGTAACTAGGTGCACACTGTGCACACATCCTCTGGTACACAGACTGAAGCTAGGAGCACACTGTCACATCATCTGATACACAGAGTGAAGCTAGGAGCACACTGTCACATCATCTGATACACAGAGTGAAGCTAGGAGCACAATGCCACATCATCTGATACACAGAGTGAAGCTAGGAGCACACTGTCACATAATCTGATACATAGACTGTAGCTAGGTGCACATTGTCACATTCTCTGGTACATAGACTGAATCTAGGTGCACACTATGTCTCATCGTCTGACACGCAGACTAAATGTCGTCGCACACATCATATGTTTAGATATTGAAAACAAAGGTAGATTTGTTAACACTTTTTAACCTAAGAGAAAAATAATTATTTGCCGACATTGTATAACGAGAGCCTCCGTATATTTTTATTTGACTGAATCCAGTCATTTTGTTTGCCACAGATCAGGGTAAATAGCTATAGTGGATTTCCCCTCATGGCTGTCCACTTTCTTCCATGCAAACGCGGGTATATTTCCTTTAAAATGCTATCGTTCCTATCCCTGCACTATTGGGCATTATTAGATATGTGATCAACCCAAATGGGTATTTAAACGCGACGAAAAAAATGAATAAACTATCGTTATTTATGAATTAAATATCACAAACTACCTGTGTCTTCAGTGTTGCCAATGAACCATAAAAAGCAGCGTAAAAACGTTCAAAGTCGTCCGAATGTTGGAAGCTACAGTAGCCCCGTGGCTTCTTTGGTGCTGACTGACAGTTCACAGCTGACTTCTGACAGTCAACATTTAGGTATATACCTACATTTTTACTGTCAGAAGTGACAGCTGTTAAACACATGATTTTGCAGATAGTATGGTTCGACGTAGGGATACATAATTTGATCTGGTATCTTTTCAGAGCTGTCAGCTTTGAACTTTGAGCTGTCAGTCAGCACCAAAGAAGCCATGGGGCTACTGTATATAGACACATCAAACAAACGACTTTAAAGTTTTGAACAAAACGCCTGCGTTTTCTATATGGTCAGAAACTAAAGTGTGCCTTGTTTCTGAACCTACAGGTTTTGAAATATTTTAGTGACGTCACCTAGTTGGTGAATTCGAAGACAATTTGCAAGGTGGGTTGCATCTTAACTTGTTGCACTTTAAGCATGATCACGCCTAAATGCCAATATAAGAAATAGAATGTAATGATATGGAATTATACATCTCAATCATTTATAATTAACATCGTTATTCAAAATTTGATATTTTAAATGAGAGCGAGTAGTAAGATTTATTTGTGTTAAGTTGTTAAGTTGCAAGGTATGGCGACATCCTCCTACGTCTCTGTTTAAAAAGACAACGCAGTTTTGTGAACAGAAACGCACCTGGTTGACCACACCTTTTTTTTCTTTTGGGAAGCTTCGAGAAGGAAATGTCGCTTGATATACCCCTTCAGGGTACGCATCTCTTCACTTTCTTTCTTGACGAGGAGCCGTGTAGGTAGAGTCTATGACATCCTAATGTGTTTTAAATCTCACGTGTCGGGAATTATCATGCATACAACGTAATAGTCGGGCTTTTATTAAAATCTACAACATGTGAAATATTTAGCAAATACTGTTTATATACTTAAAATAAAATAAACTATAAAACACTATAACTTTTAATTTATAAAATAAGACATCATCCCTATTTAATTATTATAATACAGAACAGCAAACTTGTACCCAATTCTATCGTTATATAAATGTAACCTAATGATGGCGAACAAACATTAATATATCAGGCTAGCTCTTTTAAACGCTACAAGAGGGGTAAAAAAGCAGTTCAACCTCTTGTTTACCTGCGTATAGCACTTCCCCTCTTCCGCGGTGTATATAAACGCTCACTCTACTATTATTAAGGCTGGACATCATTGACTTGTTTTTAAAATTAGGCTTACCTTTTTCTTGTTCCCTATTTTATACGGATATTTGCTTCCCCGATCTACATCCTGGTAGGAAGAGTCCTACTGGATATTTTTGTAAATAAATCAAATAGCCTAAGTCGTAGAAGATTTAAAAATAGATATTTCAAGATTTAAAAAATAATTTAGGGTCATTGTAGGACCTTTATAAGAAGTGATTCAGAATTTACAACTCTTTAAAACTCGCCGAATAAAACGTAACTACATTAACATGGGAAATCATATCTTGACTTGCCGTGACGTAACAGTTAGGTGACGTCCTTAACATATTACTTGTCTACCTTGGTGGTCTTGGGGTAAAGTGATCGCCCCAGTATCCGGGTTTGACGAATTTTTCTTGAGCGATAAAAAAACGTAGCACAACTTCCTTCGGAGGGAAAGTAAGGCCATCGGTCCTACGTCAATTTTGGCGTGTAAAAGAACCTTGGAAGGGTTTATGAAAATACTTTTACCGGCAAAATTGAAAGACGGTCGCTTCATAAAGTGCAGGTTAAATATCTCAAAGAAATAAATCAAATAGTCTCCTCTTAACTTAAGGTGGGAGTGTAAAGGAGGCAAGAAAATGTCTGTTTTGTTTTTTTCATAATAAAACATTTATTTAGCAAAATTGAATAAAATATTTGTCTATTACAAACCTAGAGTTTAATTTTCTTCACATGGTGATATCAACAGTTGTTGAATATCTGTCAAAGATGTCCTGGAATTTAATGACAGCTTTTTCTCTTCGTTTAAACAGTTTCTCGTCTAATGCCGCTATGCTATTGACAGATATTCAACAACTGTTGGTTCACCGTGGGAATAAAATTAAATTCTATGTTTGCACTGGAGCAAATTATATTTATTTTGACTAAAAAATTTATGACATAAAAAGTGAACAAACATTGCCTTTTTCTCGTGACCCATAGTTCCCCACCTTAAACCTTCTCAGGAAAGCTACTATGGGTTCGATGGGTTCGGGGAAGAGGTTAACTTATGAAAGTTTGATACCACATTTCGCCCTCTCGTCAACAAATTGAAATGTGTAATCACTTTTGACCAGGAACACACACACAAAAAAAGCTTCCTATGAAAATTCATATATACAAATCAATTGTTTTAAATTAAAAAAAGTTTTTACTCACTCATCTGTGATTGCCTTCTGCTGGATACAAACACAAACAAATTACTGATGCTACCATATTGTTTCCATTTTGTTCGTTATGTTTTGTGTTTTATGCCCATACCAGAAATGAACTGTAACGTCACGGAAACCATAGCTAATAAAATATTTTAATTGGAAATATCGATATTCGCAGGAATACTGGTCTGTGAAAGGACCCTCGTTTCCAATTAATCTCGATGAATCTATCAGAATCTATATATAATAAGCCCTCTATGAATGTTAGTGCATAAATAAAACGTTGATATTAAACAAAAGAAGGATGGAAGAGCGCATTAAATATCAGTCACGCAAAAAACCACAATCATTCTGGAAGTGAAATATATAATATATACAGGATGTCCGGAAACTCATAGTCCAAACTGCACATATAGCTTGTTTAAACCAAAAGTAATGCAAAATCCCTGCACACTTATATCCTGAAAGCTATGCCAATACCATTAAATTGGGTTCAAAATTTCGGCGCATTGCGGCGAGATAGCAAAGCTGTTCAAGGATGCGTGTATAACAGGTTGCATAGGAGTTAGGCGCGTGGCACTACACACCCCGACATCTTGTAGCACGGCAGCAGAACATACCACAATTAATAGTAAACAACACACCAGTCCATCTAGAAATTGTAATAAGTTCTGAGGGTCACCATTAACGGTCCTACATCACAGAAAATGTTTGACATTATTTCATGTGCAGTGCCGCGAGTCTAACTCCTATGCTACTTGTACACTCATGCTTGACAGTTTTGCTATCCCGGTGCTATACGCCGAAACTTTGAACGTAATTTAATGGTATTAGCATCTGTTTCCTGATGTAAGTGTATAAGAAGTTTGTTTTACTTTTGGTTCAAACAAGCTATATGGTCAGTTTGGGCTGTGAGTTTCCAAACATCCTGTATATGTACACTAGGGATGTGGTGGCAATCGCAGGGTATTAACCCAATATTATATAACATGGTTTGACGTTTCGATGATAAATCACGTTTAATTTAAACGAGGAATGAATTATTTTCTACTCTAATTCATATGGAAAAAAGTACGATGTTCACTATATTTATTAATATTTGTTCCAACAATTTTTTTAAGAGAGTGGGATGAGTAAGGGGTAGGGAAGGACGATAACATAAAATATTTATTGGCAATTCAAAATTACTATTTAATTTATCTTGTTTTTTCTTTCTAAAACGTGTGTATCAAAATTCACATAAAACGAGTTTAAAAACTTTGCGTGGTTTGTGCAGCATGTAAAAAAAAGTTAGTTAGCGTGAGTTTTTTTTCAGAATGATGTAAGGAATGATTGTATGGGTGAAATCAATCAAAATAGATAGGCCTATTGTAACAATACTGATGTGGACCCCTCTCATATATTAAAAGAAAAAAGTCATGAATAAAGTGCATTTTTCCTTAGAGTATTCTATGTAAAATATCCTTTCAATACTTCATCCATGGAGAATGACGCGCTTTTCAGAAATAACATCAAAGGATTGCACAATTAACACTTATTTTTTCTTTCAAAAGTCAACTCCGCAGTATTTACCAAAAAAGCAAGTAACGCTAGCTACGTGACTCAAGTTGGCCCGCCACATTGCTGGAAAAAATGTTTTTTTGTCTAATCGTTTGTGCTCTATTTGTGCTCATATGTGCCCGAACATGAACATTTGTGCTGTGAAACTGGCCAATTTAAAAAATATTTAATGTGGCGGGCCAACTTGAGCTCAAGCTAGCCCGCCACATATTGAAAATTTGCTGAAAAAAAACTTTTTTTTTGTCTAATCGTTTGTGCTCTATTTGTGCTCATATGTGCCCGAACATGAACATTTGTGCTGTGAAACTGGCCAATTTAAAAAATATTTAATGTGGCGGGCCAACTTGAGCTCAAGCTAGCCCGCCACATATTGAAAAT
>CABEEJ010000123.1:147838-185837 GCA_901482245.1 Timema douglasi
AATATTTTTTAAATTGGCCAGTTTCACAGCACAAATGTTCATGTTCGGGCACATATGAGCACAAATAGAGCACAAACGATTAGACAAAAAAAAGTTTTTTTTCAGCAAATTTTCAATATGTGGCGGGCTAGCTTGAGCTCAAGTTGGCCCGCCACATTAAATATTTTTTAAATTGGCCAGTTTCACAGCACAAATGTTCATGTTCGGGCACATATGAGCACAAATAGAGCACAAACGATTAGACAAAAAAAACATTTTTTTCCAGCAATGTGGCGGGCCAACTTGAGTCACGTACGCTAGCTCCCTCCACCCAATAGGAAGCTAGTCTTCATAACACCTGTCGCCAGGACTCTTTCGATTTGTTGGTTCTTACACTGGTCGCGAGCGGTCCAAGGGGCAAGGAACGGGTAGTTCATATATAAGCTGCTTGTGCGTATGAATACACAGAGGGTGCCAATACAAACTATACACAGTGCCGGTCGCATAAATATAGCAGTAGCAATAATTCACAGTACCACTAACTGAAATCGTTCAACTAAGTTGTATCATATAATTTATATCTTCAGTGCTGAAGATAAAATAATTTTAATAAATCGTGTGTAGCATTAAAAGTCTTATTTATTCAGTTAAAATATCACACATAATTCCGTATCAATATAATTGGCGCTTGATCACGATCACGGGGATAAAAATACCAATTATCCCACAATACCGAAATACCATACCGATTTAATTAGTTCTCGATCACGGGGCTATAAATACATATTATATCATAATAATTTCATACCGTTTTAATTAGTTCTCAATCACGGGGCAATTATAAGATGATTAAACGGTATCACTTCAATCGGCGCCCATTGCCGACCATGAAAACTTCACCATATTTGATAAATATTAAAACAGAGATTTTATAATTACATTTGACCAGGAAAATTATGAAATATTTTTGACTGCGTGAGTATTTTCCATAGAAGTTTTGAAATGAAACGGAAAAAGAGAAAGCTTTATATTTCGCTAGGAACATGTAAACGGTAACGTGGAAGAATAGTTACAAAATGTCCGCCCTCAGAGTTCACTTCATACGAATAAAATAGACACATTTTCGTTCTTTTATCGAAGCGGAGTTATTCAATATTACATGCAACACAACTGATCTTAAGGTGGGAGAGTAGGGAACAAGAGTTAAGGGATTTTTTTTTGCAGGTTTTGTAGCAAATATTTTTCTGTTCAAAATAAATCAAATAATGTTCCAGTAGCCACATAAAAGTTTAATTTTCTCCCAATGGTGATATCAACAGTTGTTGAATATATGTCATGAGCATGGCGGCATTAGATGAAAAACTTTTTAAATGAAGATAAAAAGTTTTCATTAAATTCCTTTGAAGAAAGAATTATTTTAGAGGTATTATACCCGCATTTGCGTGGGAGGAGAGTAGGTAACCATTTATTAAAAAACCCTCTCAGTACACCCAACCGAGATTTTATCCCCTATCTTCCCATCATCAGCAGCATTCAACCCATGAAGCGGGTGGTAATATTTTACCATATTATTGTTATTTTATATGTATTGATAATATCCATCAAAAGTGACAGCTGCAGATCACATGACTTGACGTTTGAATACGTGATGATTATCTTGATTTCGGTTTTAATAAAAGTTGCTTACTAACTAATCGGACTGCCGTTTATCAGTGTAGTTACTCTCCCACTGATGCGTGTGCACTTCTTCTATCACTATCCTCTCCTTCCTCTCAAAATAAATACCTCCCGCCATACACACACACACACACACACACACACCTCTCTTAAAGTAGCCACGATCTGTTTTCCAGAGGTCTAGATATTATCAGACAAGATTGTAAGAGACAGAGGTCTAGATATTATCAGACCAGACTGTAAGAGCCAGTGGTCCACAGTAATGTGAAGAGTCCCCTCCCCTACTACCTGTTATTTAAATATTACTGCTTCTTCAGGAGAAATGCTACAATACAAGGACACCTCTAAAGGAATATATTAGTTGGGACAGGAAGCGAAATCAGTCACGCACGAGAATTGGAAACGTACAGTCCAATTTTCATAGGAAGGACCTCGTCGGACAGCCTATCAGACAACTAGATGTACCTTCACGTATTCATGCGTCAAGTCATGTAATCTACAGTACAATTTGCATAAGAAGAGCCTTATAAACCAACTAGGAAAGCTACTAGATGTGTTTTAATGTATTCATACGTCAAATCGTGTGATCTGCAGCTGTCACGCTTTATAGATATTATTAGCAATATTTATAAAATAACAATAATAATATAGTGAAATGTTATCAATGTTTACATTTTTAAAAAGGCCCTTGCTACGAAAATCGGACTGTAGGTTTGAGAACGGAGCATTCTCATTACACGCGTGAGTTCTCGATTCAACCGAGAAGTTCGTAGCACATGCTCGTAGGATTGTATCGACTTACGCAATCCGAGAGGATATACCGCTCCTTTTCTCATCATTTAGCTCGGTATTAGATCCTTAGTAGAACTTGTTCTACTGCCACAGACAAAGTGGGGAGGGTCAGGGTGTGGTCAGATGTAAGGCGTTCTCTCAAGCTTAAATACAACCTGTAATTAGCCGAGTCTTACTACCCTTTCAAGTTATACGCGTGTGTACTAATTACACTGATATGTTTGGTAATTAGGAAGGATATATTTGGAGGAAGTATACCCGCATTTGCGTTGAGTAAGAGTGGAAAAACTACCCTCAGTACACCCGATAGATATTCCCCAACGCGCTACTCTCGCAGTGGACTAGACTGCCGATGACGGGTAGATTGTGGTCAAAATCTAGGTCAGGTGTAATGAGGGTGGTTTCTCTAAAGTGGTTTTTCCACTCTGCTTCCACATAAATGCGGGTACATTTCTTATAAATATGTAAATGCGGGTACATTTTTTATAAATATAGCTCCCTAATCCCTAAAATTATAGGTACACAAGCGTATAGCCCAAATGGGTAAAAAGACGCGGTGCTAAAAAAGGGGGTTTCCACCACACTAAAAAAAATTGTGTAAAAAAATTATATCTACATTTTTAGATTAAATTAATTCCTTTTCTTAAGACACTATCGATTATGGGCGATCGATATTATTTTGGTCACAATCGAATGTTATTTGTTAGTTTGGAAGACAAAAGATCGACTGGTTGCCAACCCGTGCTTTAAGCCAACCCCCTCACCCCTTGTCTAGAGTTGAAGCCGTTAAACGTGTAGATGGTCACGTGGGCTGGACGTCAGACTCGTCTAGTCTGGTTTGCCAGCAACGCGGAAATCTTGGTTCGAATACCCGATCTCGTAAGGAGATAGCCAAGCCAACCGTCAACGGCGCACAATTATTGTAGCTGTCCGCAGGTTTATCCACGCTTGGTATCCACCTCGATACTCTCGTCCCGCGCGAAGATCTACCAATCAAACACTCGACTCGGGCCAGCGAAGATCCAGGCGCGGAGCCAACCCTCCACCGTTGCCAGGGACGACGGCAGTCAAGGCTTAAGGTAGAAAGTGCTCGTAAAAGGAAGTGACGTCACCATGGAAGAGTGCGTATGGTGAGAGGAGTAAAGAGGGGTGAAACTTGTTCATCCCACGACGATTGAAATGCTGTCCCCCACGAGAAGCGCGCGCGCGTGTGGTTGGGTGTACGTGGGGACTACGCCCTCGAGGGACTCCGCTCACGCACAAATTCCTCCCGTTGATGGGTTGTTCAAACCTGATATTAAAACTACAACTTTCAGAAACAATCAATTATAGATTAGTTACATCTGTGGTCGTACGGTCGAAGGCGTCTCTATCGCAGTAGACAGGTTTGCCGGTGAAACTATATTCAGGATTTGAATCCCAGTTGAAAGTACTGAGATTTTTTTCCTAAACTGTTTTCCAATCTATTCCCACACAAATGAAGGGTACATTTCTTCTCGATTTTACCTTCCTCACCTCTATTCCATTAGTGTAAATATGTTGATAGTTCAGACGGGTAGCACTTAATTCTTGGGGTGCTGTATAGCAGAATATTGAAACGAGTTGAACCCGTTTACAAACACCGGATTATTTAAGAGGTTGTTTTATAATTTTTAATATTGTTGACAATAAAATGTAGTCTAAAATAACATCAGGTTTTTGACCAAAATTTTATCTGGTACAGATATAGAATTTAATTTTCTTCACACTTCATGCTTCATGCTTCAAACTTTGTTGAATATCTGTCAGGAGTGTTCTAGAATGTAATGACATATTTTTCTCTTCATTTAAACATTATGTCAATAAAGCCACCATGCTCATGAAAGATATTCAACAATTGTTGATATCACCGTGTGTAGAAAATTAAAACCTATGTTTGTTCTGGAACAACATTTTATTTATTTTAGCCAAAAAAAGTTTTCCCATAAAATCTGCAAAAACACTTACCTTTTCTCGCATCCACTTCTATCCCACCTTAAATGTTGAGTTTGAAGTATCGTATTTAAAAAAAAAAAATCAATGTAGCTTTATGTGAAAACTTGTTAGAAACCCAGATCTAGCCTTCCTTTATCAAATTTAAGTCATGTTTTGATTGGGTCACGACAGAACATATAAGATTTTATGTAACTTATACTCTTTTTTTTTAACACTTTAAACTTAAAATCTAACTTTTTAACTGGTCAAAACATTCGCCTACATTTTGTTGTTGTTGAAAACAATAGTAAAAAAAATCATACGATTTCATAAATAATCTGAGATTTCTAAAAGTCAGGAAAGCATATTAGTTCCCTTGCATGTACCACATTTATTACGACTGTTACGTCATCGTAATCGATCTGAGCATAGCATGGGCGAGTAGTAGCCCTATTAACGTCACATCTGACATGAAGTTACTGAGCATAGCCTGGGCGAGGAGTAGGTCTATTAGCGTCACATCTGACATAAAGTTACTGAGCATAGCCTGGGCGAGGAGTAGGCCTATTAGCGCCACATCTGACTTGAAGCTGCTGCACATAGCCTGGGCGAGTAGTAGGCCTATTAGTGCCTCATCTGACATGAAGCTGCTGCACATAGCCTGGGCGAGTAGTAGGCCTATTAACGTCACATCTGACATTAAGCTGCCGCACATAGCCTGGGCGAGTAGTAGGCCTATTAGCGCCACATCTGACATGAAGCTGCTGCACATAGCCTGGGCGAGGAGTAGGCCTATTAGCGCCACATCTGACATGAAGCTGCTGCACATAGCCTGGGCGAGTAGTAGGCCTATAAGCGCCACATCTGACATGAAGCTGCTGCATATATCCTGGGCGAGTAGTAGCCCTATTAACGTCACATCTGACATAAAGCTGCCACACATAGCATCGGCGAGGAGTAGGCCTATTAACGGCACATCTGACATGAAGCTGCTGCACATAGCCTGGGCGAGTAGTAGCCCTATTAACGTCACATCTGACATGAAGTTACTGAGCATAGCCTGGGCGAGGAGTAGGTCTATTAGCGTCACATCTGACATAAAGTTACTGAGCATAGCCTGGGCGAGGAGTAGGCCTATTAGCGTCACATCTGACATAAAGTTACTGAGCATAACCTGGGCGAGTAGTAGGCCTATTAACGTCACATCTGACATGAAGTTACTGAGCATAGCCTGGGCGAGGAGTAGGCCTATTAGCGTCACATCTGACATGAAGCTGCTGCACATAGCCTGGGCGAGTAGTAGCCCTATTAACGTCACATATGACATGAAGTTACTGAGCATAGCCTGGGCGAGTAGTAGCCCTATTAACGTAACATATGACATGAAGTTACTGAGCATAGCCTGGGCGAGGAGTAGGCCTATTAGCGTCACATCTGACATAAAGTTACTGAGCATAGCCTGGGCGAGGAGTAGGCCTATTAGCGTCACATCTGACATGAAGCTGCTGCACATAGCCTGGGCGAGTAGATAGCCCTATTAACGTCACATATGACATGAAGTTACTGAGCATAGCCTGGGCGAGGAGTAGGCCTATTAGCACCACATCTGACATAAGTTACTGAGAATAACCTGAGCGAGTAGCAGGCCTATTAACATCATATCTGACATGAAGTTACTGAAAATAACCTGAGCGAGTAGCAGGCCTATTAACATCATATCTGACATGAAGTTACTGAGAATAACCTGAGCGAGTAGCAGGCCTATTAACGTCACATCTGACATGAAGTTACTGAGAATAACTTGGGCGAGTAGTAGACCTATTAACGTCACATATGACATGAAGTTACTGAGCATAGCCTGGGCGAGTAGCAGGCCTATTAACGTCACATATAACATGAAGTTACTGAGCATAGCCTGGGCGAGGAGTAGGGTTATTAACGTCACATATGACATGAAGTTACTGAGCATAGCCTGGGCGAGTAGTAGGCCTCTTAACGTTACATATGACATGAAGTTACTGAGCATAGCCTGGGCGAGTAGTAGGCCTATTAACATCAATCTGACATGAAGTTACTGATAATAGCCTGGGCGAGTAGTAGGCCTATTAGCGCGACATGACATGAAGTTACTGAGCAGAGCCTGGGCGAGGAGTAGGCCTATTAACGCCACATCTGACATGAAGCTGCTGCACATAGCCTGGGCGAGGAGTAGGCCTATTAACGTCACATATGACATGAAGTTACTGAGCATAGCCTCGGCGAGTAGTAGGCCTATTAACGCCACCACACTCAAACCAATCGTAGAGCAGTTATGTGCCGGTTAATTTGGCCGGAAGGAAGATGCTCGGATGTACTCGGCTACGATCAGACCTGGTCATTTCCCTGCTCGACTGGCGTCTGCTCATTTACTTCACGCGCAAGAGCTCAGAGGGACAGGAAGGTATACAAACTGTCTGCTCGCTAACTTTGCTCAGTAGTTGGAGCAATATTTTTGTATCAATTTGTTTAGATTTTACAACCTAGAAAGTACCCAAAAATTAAGATCGCAACTATTTAATCGCAATTATCAGAGGAAAGATAAATGTTATTACGTCCTCCCACATTCAACTGCGTATGAATGGACGTATCTTCCTCCCCCACCCACCTGCCTATGGATACACGTATCTTCCTCCCCCATCCACCTGCGTATGAATACACGTATCTTCCGCCCCCATCCACCTGCGTATGAATACACGTATCTTCCTCCCCCACCCATCTGCCTATGAATACACGTATCTTCCTCCCCCACCCACCTGCATATGAATGCACGTATCACCCACCTGCGTATGAATGCACGTATCTTCCTCCCCCACCCACCTGCCCATGAATACACGTATTTTCCTCCCCCACCCACAAGCCTATGAATACACGTATCTTCATCTCCCACCCACCTGCCTATGAATATAGATATCTTCATCTCCCACCCACCTGCCCATGAATACACGTATTTTCCTCCCCAACCCATCTGCCTATGAATACACGTATCTTCATCTCCCACCCACCTGCCTATGAATATAGATATCTTCATCTCCCACCCACCTGCCCATGAATACACGTATTTTCCTCTCCCACCCACCTGCCTATGAATATAGATATCTTCCTCCCCCACCCACCTGCATATGAATACACATATCACCCACCTGCGTATGAATGTACGTATCTTCGTCCCCCACCCACCTGCCTATGAATACACGTATCTTCATCTCCCACCCACCTGCCTATGAATATAGATATCTTCCTCCCCCACCCATCTGCGTATGAATGCACATATCTTCCTCCCCCACCCACCTGCGTATGAATGCACGTATATTCCTCCCCCACCCACCTGCCTATTCCCTTCCATCCCTCCGAGTTCACACGCAGCGTAAGATTCATTGAGGCCTCGGGTCATTCCCCCCTTCCAGTGTCGACATTATGTAACCTGTCTCGGTAATAGTGTGTCGGGTTACAACTCTAGTCAGATAAAGAGAAGCAAACACTGCACGAACACGGTACAGCACTGAGCTGAGAGGTACGGCGTGTCTCTAGTGTTACCCTGGTTCAGCTCTACCTCAGCAGCTCAGACCACACTCTCTAGTGTTAGCCTGGTTCAATCTTCCTCAGCAGCTCAGACCACTCTCTAGTGTTACCCTGGTTCAGCTCTACCTCAGCAGCTCAGACCACACTCTCTAGTGTTACCCTGGTTCAGCTCTACCTCAGCAGCTCAGATCACATTCTCTAGTGTTACTCTGGTTCATTTTTTCCCCCAGTAGCTCAGACTATACATACTCCTTCCAGTTCCTTGTCAATGTCTGGTTTGCCGCTGAAGAAGAGGTTGGGTTCAAATTCTGGCCTAGTGGATCTAGCTAAATCTCTTCTTGGTAATTTCTGGTATATTTACTCTAAAATTGAACTTCTAACTCCTTTCCCCATTAGCTTAATTAAATACATATATCCTGGATGGGTTGGAATACGGGCTGGAAACATGATTAATCAATAAGAAACAATTCTTTGTGACTTATTTCCACCCGGACACAAACAAACATAAGACAATTTTGGTATAAATAAACTTTTAAACAAATACTAACATAGTTTATCGCTCTATAATGATAATATTTTACTAATAATAACAGTGCTATTTTATAGGTAGTGATAATATATATCAAAAGTGACAACTGCAGATCATATGACTTGACGTAGGAATACATGAAAGTAGATCTAGTAACCATTACAGCATCAGCTTCGGTGGCCGCGTAGTCTTAAGGCGCTACTCTCGCATTAGACTAGACTGCCGAAGACGCGGACTTTGAGGTTCGAATCTCAGTTGGGTGAACTGAGGATGTTTTTTCCACTTTCTTTTTCTCCACACAAACGCGGGTACACTTCCTCTAAATATAACCTCCCTAATCCCTAAGACCATCAGTGTAATTAGTAAATAAGCGTGTAACCTGAGCGGGTAGTAAGATGGGGGGCTAGAATAAAAAACTGATTAAATTGAAAACACGTGTTTCTGTCTTGTTATCTTTTGATTTATTTCACTACACAACGCACAGATAATTAGAAACATCCTCACATTAATCTTAAATACTTTTAGCAGAAGTATCCAGCATTGCGTGGTTACCCTTGGCACAGCTTCTCTTTACTTCAAACAGACAAAAAGAAATAAATTCATTTTATTTCTTCCAACCCAATTTAAAATTACAGTAGGGCCCCTGTACCTACGGATTCACTATCCACAGTCTACCGCTGCCCAATTTGATTCATGTTTAATTAAAGAAAAAAAAGTTTATAAGTTTCAAACCACGCACCAAGCGAGAACCGGCCGTACTACCGGCAGTACCAATCCACCTAACATGAGCGTTGTGCTATTATATCATCATCATCATCATCATCATTATCATCGTGTGATCGTTGCAACAAGAATGGAGAATAGTAAGTACACATTGTCATTATGTAATTTATTCAATGTTTGTAATGTCGTACTGTAAATAATCTATCAATTTAACTTTACCGTATTTATGTATAAGTCATTCACGAGCTAAGTTTACCTGGATGACAGCTCGAAATGTTACTAGAAGTAATCCCTAATATATCACTACGCCAACAGCTGACATCTATCACTTTGGATGACTGTAACGAAAACAGTTGGTAATATATTAATGTGATAGTTAACCACAGTAATTTAGGTCAATATTATTTATATATTTATTTGAGGTCGGACACAAAGTTTATTTATAGTTTTATTCCCCTTAAAAAAATTTAACACCACTTTCACAAAAACTTCTAACGAACATAGCTTCAAAATGGCGACTGACGAATCTAAACCATATGATTTAACATAACGGTAAACAAGTTTTTTACAATAATGCAGACACGCAGTTGATGAAAATATTTTATTCAGTTAAATATTTCAAAATACGATAAAATAATGATAAAATCATCATTTATTGTATGTAAAAAAATGACAACAATTTTCTCTTTTCCAAGTAAATACGATGCCTGTACTTAAAGGTATTGATGTGTGCACTATATTAAACATAATCAATAACGTTCCAAAACAAAAAATAAGTACTTTTAATTATGTTTAAGGTGACCTGGCGGTCTAGGGGTAAGGTGTCAGACTTCTGTGCTGGCGGCCGGGGTTCAATCTTCTGTCCCAGTACAGATTTATCTAATTACCAAACCCTTCCTTCACCTCTGACAAGACATCTTGTGAATGTGGGGAATGCCAGGCCTCCACCGTGGTTCGGATTCCACGTTAAACTGTAGGTCCTCCATTTCATCTCACAATCACCCTACCATTACACATTAGCGTAAGTGCGTATAACCCGAATGGGTAGTAAGACGNGCCTCCACCGTGGTTCGGATTCCACGTTAAACTGTAGGTCCTCCATTTCATCTCACAATCACCCTACCATTACACATTAGCGTAAGTGCGTATAACCCGAACGGGTAGTAAGACGCGGTGCTAATAATAATAATAATAATAATAATAATGTTTAAAACATTGTTTCGAGTTGGATAAAAAGAAATTATTTAAAAAATGAAATAGTATGAGAAAACTTAAGTTTACGTTATTTTAAATGTAATATATAACAGGTAATTAAAGATCTTTACATTTTTAACAAAACTGTGATCTTTTACAAGTGTTGGCAACCCAAAACCTAAACATATGATTTTCGAACTGTCATCCAGGTAAAAACCTATCGTGAACGGAATATATGTTACATGAATATCACCTTATACTATAGTTCGGTACTATCCGTGGCTTCACGTAACCGTGGTAGATCTAGGTACGTATCACCCGCGGATATAGGGAGGGGCCCTACTGTAATTTTAAAAAGATTAGATAAAAAAAAAGGCTTCTAGGCTCACATGTTCGTGTACTATTAATATTTAAATTTTAGTGCTCTGCGTGTGGTAGATATCGCATGATGCTCATGACTGACACACAAACTCTTCATTCATTAATATTAAAACAAATCATCTGATTCCAGTTTGTTTTGCAGGTCATTATGGATTAACATACGTTTCTTCGGACAGATCCCGCCATTCTCTTTTCCGCGAATGTTTGAATCAAGTTTTATAACCATCAAGTATATTTATAAGGACCCCCTATTAATCCTTAAGAGGGCGAGGCTGTGATGATCCCCCTTAATTAGGCTGCGTGGTAGCCTGAGTCTTGCCGCCTCCGCTCGCAAAGGCTACTGGGTATTATTAGCCCTGTAGCCGCCTGGAAAGCCGCAAGAATCCTTCCAGTTAAGAGGTTTAAAGTTTCTGCCTGCCTGTTACACGAATCTCGTAAAGACTTACCCCCACCCCCACTCCCAACAAATAAAAAGAGTGGAGCGAGAAATAGCAAGGAGGGCGTGAAACCTCAAATATTTGAACAGGGAAAAAACATTCTTCTCTCCGCCTTCTAGTTTGTCAGCCGCTACGATCTTTCTTTCATATGATTATGATAGGTGTGGAGCATTTTCATAACAAATAAAACGTCGAGGAAAAAACAAGGTCTCTTTGCGTTCATATTACTAGTCTTTATTATTTTCTTTGCTGCTGGCCTTATGACGGCTGCCTCGGTCAGCGAGAAAGAATCAATCACTGTCCGGCCACACGGGTAAAAATACAATGGTCTGTGTCGTTTTCTGGAACTACTTCTTTATTCTGTCTAGCCTACACTCCCTTTCTCCCTTTACCTACGACTAACTTTTGTCGTGTCAATAAGAAAGGGAGTAAAGAAAACTACGAAACCTATCTTAAGGTAAAGAGGAAAGCTCCTTTCTAGTTCTCAACTATCTTAAAATGACTGTATTTGTTAGAGGAAGGCTTATTATAGAGCCTTTTTTCATAAAGACTAGTTCCATAGCTCCGCAAATATATTTAAAAAGTCAATGCGAATTAACAAAGGTCACATTTTCACACATTTGTTTCTATTAATAAAATGCGTATAACCCGAACGGGTAGTAAGACGCGGTGCTAATAATAATATATTAATAAAACTCATAATATAGGACTGTTGAGGAAAAAGAGGCCTATTGGAATATTACTACTTTATTTTGGCGTGAACCATATTTTGAAGTAACGCATCGTAGAATTAAATATTGTGTTAGAGCTGAATTTCTCGCTTACCCAAGTGGCCTGTTTATGATAGGGATTTCGAGTTAAGGGCAGTATTTTTTAAGTTTTTTTTTAAATCAGCAACTTACATCTAATATCTCTCCAGTAGATATATTTCATCTAATTTTCTTCACACGGTGATATTAACAGTTGTTGAATATCTGTCAAGGGTATCCTGGAATTTAATGATAACTTTTTCTCTTTATTTAAAAAGTTTCTCATCTAATGCCGCAATGCTCATGACAGATATTCAACAATTGTTGGTATCACCATGTGAAAGAAAATTAAACTAACTGTATCTTCCAGAAAAATATTAAATTAAATTTGCCGAACATTACTATTTGTAATGGAAATCGCAAAAACACTGCCCTTTTCTCGCCTCACCTCCCATCCTACGTTAAAACACTGCCCTTTTCTCGCCTCCCCTCCCATCCCACGTTAAAACACTGCCCTTTTCTCGCCTCCCCTCCCATCCCACGTTAAAACACTGCCCCTTTCTCGCCTCCCCTCCCATCCCACGTTAAAACACTGCCCTTTTCTCGCCTCCCCTCCCATCCCACGTTAAAACACTGCCCTTTTCTCGCCTCCCCTCCCATCCCACGTTAAAACACTGCCCTTTTCTCGCCTCCCCTCCCATCCCACGTTAAAACACTGCCCTTTTCTCGCCTCCCCTCCCATCCCACGTTAAAACACTGCCCTTTTCTCGCCTCCCCTCCCATCCCACGTTAAAACACTGCCCTTTTCTCGCCTCCCCTCCCATCCCACGTTAAAACACTGCCCTTTTCTCGCCTCCCCTCCCATCCCACGTTAAAACACTGCCCTTTTCTCGCCTCCCCTCCCATCCCACGTTAAAACACTGCCCTTTTCTCGCCTCCCCTCCCATCCCACGTTAAAACACTGCCCTTTTCTCGCCTCCCCTCCCATCCCACGTTAAAACACTGCCCTTTTCTCGCCTCCCCTCCCATGTTAAAACACGACTGATCCAAGTATAAACATTCTTGAGTCAGGGAGGAAGAAGAAATAATTCTAGAAAAAACGTATTCGTATTTACGTGGAGAGAGAGTGGAGAAACATTTGGGAGGGGGAAAAAATCAGTACAGCCGTCCTGGATTCGAGCCCCGACTTCCAAGTTATCCATTGAAAGGTACAAGTCAAACTTGATATATATTGCCCGCGTACCTATTGATGAGTTTTTCGGTTTTTTTTTTTTTACTCCACGTGCTAGAAGTGAACTCGACTATCTAACAAAACATGGCGAGTAGAACATTTTTACTTTCTCGTGATCCCTCGAAGAGAAACACTATATTGAGATCGTGAAAAAGTCTAGGGGCCTATTTGAAATTATGATGGGTGTCTACGTTTCATGACCCCCATGAACAGTGGTTTTCGCAAGTCCACATGTGTGTCTGTTCGTCTGTCTATTATTGGGATTAAGAGCCGAAACCATTCTACTGATCGGGCTAAAACTTGTTATTTAAGATTTATATAAGGCTCCGAAGGGGTATTTTTAGAATTAGATATCTATCTATAAAATTAAGGGTAGTTTACCAAGAGTGAAAAGAGATAAAAGCGATTTACTCAAATGTATCTTTAAAGATTTTGATTTAACCATTAGACTTATGTTTCCACAACAATAAATATTATTTCCTTTCACAAATCTTACGAGTTTCACGTAAATATCTCCATTTTTAGATAAAGGAGCGATAAAATCAATGTGATAAGTCGTAACATTTATGTTTTAAGGAAGTGAACCGGCATTCAAATGAAGCGTGAGTGTTAAAAAAAACTGCAAATGATCGGGAATAAATAATAATTCTGGTCTTCGTTCGGAGGTTCACTAAACACTAAACTGGATATCATTGCTGAAGGAACTGTATGGTTACTAATGAGAGACAGCGTTGTCATGCTCTTGTTTCCTTGTGGACAATCTCCCCTCAAATATAAGACAAGTCTGGCAACGCTGGTTATTCGATGTTGCCAGTAGCTCCTTCCTACCCCACGACACCCCCTTCAGACATATCTGAGAACGAGGAGATTTTGGTAAAAGTTAATTGAGAGAAAGCGCTTTTCTCTACTAGACCTGCAGTTTCCTCAGAGGTGATATAGGGTATTGCTAAAACCTGATTTGACACGGACATAATAACTGTAATCGAACCACCATTTTCTATAGAGCTCTTTTCAGCTTCCCTTGTGGCTTGGATTCATACAGTCTAATTTTTATTGAAATGGCCTTTAAAAAATATTTTTTTTTACAGTCGCTGTTGATAGCATTTTATTGGTATTATTACAGTTATTTTATAGATAATGGTAATATATATAAATAGTGTCAGCTGCAGATCACATGACTTGACGTATGGATACAAAATATTAGATCCAGTAACTTTTCTAGCTGTTGGATTAAGCCCTTCCTATGAAAATTGGAATGTATGTTAGAATTCAGATTGTAAGTAACTCTTTTTTTTAGAGTTAAAAATAAATGCACTAAAACCATTTTCATATATTCAAATGTTAAGTCATGTGAGCTGTAGCTGTCACTTTGGATGTTGTAATGACCCTGTTCTGGGCCCCTTTCATTTATTTGAAACGTCATGGATGAGGTATATTTTTCTTTAAAATACTGTATGTACATTTTCCTTAAAAAATTTCATCCATGGATGACCAGGCAAAATTGAACGATTTAATTTCAGTGCAAGATTCTAAATTCAAATTATATATTTATTATTAATATCATTTTAATTAATTGAAAAAAAGTTTGCATTTTCTTAAAGTTTCTTCATGCCATAATCCTACTATAGTTACACAGGTATACCATAAAGAAAAAATACCAATCATCCAATCTGCATAAAAAATACAGCTTCAAATTGCTAATTAAAAGCATTGATTTCAATTGAGTAGTGAGAAGGGGGTGAGCGAGGGGAAAGAAAATGCAATTACCAATCAAACTTATTCAACAAGTAATGGCAATAATTATATTGAATGCGATGAAATTAAATTGAATCTGTACCATAGATTTAGTTTAATCTGGGCTATAAATGAGAAAAGCCTTTAAATCTATCGAAGATTTTTTTTAAAATTAATCATCCTTGATTTTGGTTGGCAGAACAGTTTAGAAAATTCAAACATATTTCTTTGTGTTATTTTATTGGTATTGGTAATGTCTACATAAAGAGATAGCTGCAGATAACATAAATAATAATAATAATGTCGTGTTGAGATTCATCAATCTTTAGCTCAGTTTTTGCAGAGATATTATCCAGTACTAACGTACCGTTGTCCAGGAAACACCCGAATGTACTAATCGTACTTCCTTTCCGTGAAGGCTCTTTCCATGCCCTAATGGTAGAGAATATGACCCACTTCGGTGGCCACGTGGTCTAAGGCGCTACTCTCGCAGTAGCTTAGACTGCTGATGACGAGGAGATCGAGGTTCGAATCTCAGTCGGGTGGTTTGCCCAAAGTGGTTTTCCACTCTCCCTTTACATAAATGCAGGTGCACTTTCTTTAAATATGACCTTCCCCATCCCTAAAACCATTAGTGTAATTGGTACAAAAGCGTGTAACCCAAAAGTATGTGGTAAGACGTTGTGCTAAAAAATGTTTTTATAGAATATGACGGAGTGGAACCAATGAATAACTTAACCTAACTTCAGCCTATTAAACCAAACCCTGGTGACCATGGGAATTATTCCCCTTTCGAGAAAAATCCTCCGGTACCAGTCGGTAATCGAACCTGGGACCTCTAGGTCAGGAGACAGTGGGTTATGACCACTATACCATGAGGCTGGTATTAAATGGCTTGATGTATGAATATATCAAAACTGTTTTAGTAACTTTAGTACCCAACAGATACTTTCTTTCTTACTACCAAAATCATACGCGACTGATAAAAAAGACCTCTAGATGGTAAATCATATAAGGTTTTTTATTGGTATTTTTGTCAGTCCTGGGAAGATAGGGCCACAGATGAAGAAGATGTTTTCAACCGAGAGAGTGAAAATAGGAAAATATGGAACTTAATTAAAAATAAGAATAGAAACATGGATTGGACATATATTTAGAAATAATGAGTTTTTGGTCAACTTATTGGAAGGAAAGATGGAAGGAAGAAGGGATAAAGGATGATCGAGATTGGAATCTATAAAGCAGATTACGACGGATGTTGAGGCAAGCAGCTACAGGGAAATGAAGAGAATTACTGAGAATAGAGAAGAAGGTAAGGGAAGAGTGGGTGCCAACCAATCGCAAGATTGAAGATGTGAAGAAGAAGAAGATTATTATTCGAAGTATAGGTAAAGGTCTTGACTCAGGACCCGATGTTCATGGGTGGGTTTTTATTGAGCGAAAAAAGAAAAATCCCTAACACAACTTCCTTAGGAGGGGAGGTAGAGCCGTTGGTCTCATGTCGATTGTGGGAGGTAAAATAATCTTGGAAGGTATGTGAAAATATCATTCCCGGCAAAATTGGTAAACCCTTTCACTCTCGTTCATAGAAATTATCGTACGCTGATATAATCAATCTGTTTAGAAAGTGCATGTTAAATACCTTCAATAAATAAATAGAATCAATACATAATATTTAACGCTCAATTTATGAACCGACTGATTGTATCAGCACAATACTATCAACTAACATAAATCTAGAACAGGCTCAACATCCAGCCTTCATGCCGTTAATTTATCACTGTGAAAGGAGAAACCCACAATTCACTCATGATATATTTTTTAGCCATGCCAGGAGTCGAACCTGAGACTCTTATCTCAGTAAAGAGACATGCTACCGACTGAACCGGGGTTTCGAACAAACAATAAAGTTAACTTCTCAAGTTTATAAACGCTTCTTTTTCATTAGAAACCTCGTCTTTCTACTCGTCCGACATGAACGCATTTTAATTACGATAGCAAAGTAGAGATAAAGAAGGTCTCGTTTAGATGAAACTGTAACTTACCCATATTCGCATGGAGAAGGTAAACATTTAAGAAACCAATGACCCTCATTGCATGCGGTCAAAATTCGAAACCTTGACCTACCCGTCACAGACAAACCAGACTACACGTGTACCTGACGTTTAGTTCGCGTGCCCACCGGGGCTTTAGATGTACAGTAACTTCAATTTACCATGGAAGGTAGCAAGCTTACCTTGCTTGGTTACGTTATGGTGTAGGCTATAAGATAAAGCCATAGTGTAATACATCAAGGCGCGACTGCTACCTTGCAGGGCAAAGGGAGTGTGCAGCACATAGCAAGTGAGCTGAAGCGAAGTGCTGCGCTAGGATCCTTTCTCTTTGAAGGTCTCAGACCTTTACATTCACAAACTTCGTCCGAGGCCGCGAACTTTATAAATAGCTCCGGGCGTCCACTCAACGCGGCGGGCACTGCTGTAAACAAGACAATCTTCTTAGTGAGTCACCTACACAAGTTACTAGATCTACCTTCATGTGTGCATACGTCTAGTTATAGGATTTACCTACACCTCTCACTTTTGATAGATAAGTTAATACGTATCACTCTTGTGTTAGACTCCACTGCTGATAATGGGGAGATTAAGGTTCGAATCCCGATCAGGTCTAATTAGTTTTTTCCTAAAATGGTTTTCCAGTTTCCCTTCACGCAAATGCTGATGTATTACCTCTAAATGCTGATGCGGTGATAAAAAAAATATATTTTAAATAGCAAGGCTGTGCGAAGATAAATTTTTTAATGCGAAGTAAAGTCGAAGTCGAATATTTAAAATGTCTGCCTAGTAGCTTAAATGTTGCCAATCAGATGTTGAGCTTAGGTTAAATATTGACAAAACTTTTAACAGAACATGAGTTTGTTGTATGCTGGAATAAACACAAAACTATGTTCTATGACCCTATACATATATAGATAGATCTTTAAACATAGTTTAAAAGTTGACATTTGACCTTTGAGAAGTACAAAAATCCACATATTTATATTGATAATTAAGAGCTAAATGTCCGGGAAACAAAAGGTAACTATTATAGGAGCGTAGAATAGATCTTTGTGAATAGCATTTATTACAACACAAATTTTACTGTAATCTGTATTTTCCTCCTCCCATGTTTGTTCTCATAGTGCTAGGAACGTTATAAAATCACTTGGTTTTTGAAATTTAGGAATTTCTGATAGAATAATTTAGTGCCTTAACGACGTAGCTTACGCGTGGCATCCCAGCAAGTCAAGATAGGAGTTTCTATTTTAATGTATTTACGTTTTATTTGGCGAGTTCCAAAGATAAAAAAATGAAAAAAAAACATAAACTCTTTAATAATTATAAAAACGCCCGACCGAGATTCGTCGTATTCCCGTCATCAGAAGTTTAGTCTACTTCAAGAGTAGCGTCTTAGACCATGCGGCCACCTAAGTGCGTTAGAAATGAATTGAGCGGCGTGTAAACCCACAATGAGATCTGCAGCTATCTCAAAGAGGTGATACTGGGTGTAGGAGCACTGCTGTATTCACATCCTCGTTCTTCAGATGTGATCTTGGTTGTACGAGAGCTGCTTTGTTCACACCCAACCACTTAGTCCTCATTCCTCGTCCTTCAGATGTGATCTTGGTTGTAGGAGAGCTGCTTTGTTCACACCCAACCACTTAGTCCTCATTCCTCGTCCTTCAGATGTGATCTTGGTTGTAGGAGAGTTGCTTTGTTCACACTCGGCCACTTAGTCCTCTACCCCGTTCCTTCAGATGTGATCTTGGTTGTAGGAGAGTTGCTTTGTTCACACCCGACCACTTAGTCCTCTACCCTCGTCCTTCTTTCGCCTCTGTATGGACTGTTGTAGTGTTTATTGACTCTGGAGCAGTTGTTTGCTCAAGTAGAAAGACGCTAACAGTTCGACATCATGAGGGGAGGGGGTGTTCTTATATAAACTCACGGTTATTTGACTTGAGGCCTCCCTCCAGCCCGCCCTGTTTCTCTCTCGTGTCCTGGTGCCTGGACATAGCTCCAAGGAGAGGAAGGACTCCAGTAAGAGGAGCAAGTTCTACAGTTCAATCTTCATAACAAGTGCCTTTTTAGAAATTACAAACATGGTGGTGTTATTTCAGAGGTATATATTGATATTATCTATAGATGCAGATCACGTGACTTGACGAATTAATATATTATGACAAGCGTTTTAGTGCATTTTAAAACTAAAAACTATACATATAACTTATTTATATTTATCCCCACGTCTTACTTTCCGTTTGGGCTATACGCATATCTACTATAATTACGTTAGTGTATAAAATATTAGTAAGGTGTCATTTAATATAGGTGTACCCGCGTTTGTGTAGATGGAGAATGGGAACCCGTTTGGGAAATAAAAACCTTTCGATAAACCCGATCTCCCCGTCACCGGTAGTCCAGTCTAGCTGCGACAATACGGCCTTAGACAATACGGCCACTGATGTGGGTTCAAAAAGTGTATTATTATTATTATTATTATTACTATAACTATTAGAACCGCTCCTTACTACCCATTTGGGTTGTACGCACTTACGTTAATGTGTAATGGTAGGGTGATCGTGAGATGAAATGGAGGTCCTACAGTTTAACGTGGAATCTGAACCACGGTGGAGGCCTGGCATTCCCCACATTCACAAGTTGTGATTAATACACGTCTTGTCAGAGGTGGAGGAAGGATTTGGCGATCAGATAAATCTGTGCCGGGACTGAGGATTGAACCCAGAACCCCTACCACAGAAGTCTGACACCTTATCCCCAGACCGCCATGTCACCAATATAATATAACTTCATTGTTCATCAAACTAAGTGTGAATTGATGTAATTTATGTTTAAAACGGGATGATTTAGGATTGATGGGGAAATATATCTTCTTTCTGGTCACAACATTTGTTTAAGGGGTAATAAGACATGTTTGAATCGGGGTGCATAAGGTGGGATGGAAGGGAATACGAGAAAAGACCGGTGTTTTTGCAAGTTTTATGACAAAACATTTTTGGTCCAAAATAAATAAAATATTAATCCAATAGAAACCTAGAGTTTAATTTTCTTCCCATGGTGATATCAACAGTTGTTGAATAGGCCTATATGTCATGAGTCTTTCAGCACTAGACGATAAACTTTTTAAATGAAGAGAGAAAAAGTTTTCATTAAATTTCAGGACACCCTTGATAGATATTAAACAACTGATGACATCACCATATAAAGAAAATTAAGCGATATGTTTGTACTTGAGTAATATTTTATTTATTTTGGCCAACAAGAGTTTTACCATAAAAACTGCAGAAACACTTACTTTTTTTTTGCATTCAGCCCACGTTAATTCTTCACTTTACTTTTTCGTCCAACCAAAAACCTATGTACTATTTTAAGCTTTAAGTTAAAATGTCTCAAATTAACAAATGTTTCAACCGGCATCCTGGTATAGCAATGACCTAGAAGTCCCGAGTACGATTCCCGGTTGGTACCGGGGAGTGGGGGCTTTCAAGGGGAATAATTACCATAATCATTAGGATTTGGTTGATTAGGCTTAAGTAAGTTTAATATATTCATTGGCTCTATCCCGTCATACTTACTATCTTCATACCCTCATCTCATCTGGAAATGAAAAGAACCTCCAATGAAAGGATGTACGATTAGTACATTCTGGCATCCCCTGGGAAACGATACGTTAGTACTGGATAATCTTTCCACTAATTGAGCTACAAAGTGATGTAGCACAGACACGCTATTATTATTATTATTATTTTTATTATTATTATTATTATATTGCAGTGGCCCCCCAATTATCCGTCACTCACGGGACTGAGACAGGGCCGGAACACAAAAAAGGTAGAAAAAAGGTAGGATAACGAAATAAGTAAAAAAAAATTACTAAAAAACAAGTAGAATATGAAACATTGTAATTTTCTAAACACTATTGAAGTGTTTATCTTTTACATATAGTCTACAATACCTTAATTAAAGTAACACAAAACCAAATATTGGATCAGAAAATATAGATTTATTGCTGGCGGAAAAGGATTAGTATTTTTCTGTTCTAAAGACGACATCCTAGTCTTGGCTACTAGGTCTCTCCAATTCTTTGGCCACAAAATGTCCATAGGTGGAACGGTCGGATATATCGAGGGGATGGATATTCAGAGGTCGGAGGGGGGAAGGAAGGTCTGAATAAATATTCCAGTATCTCCCCCTCGACTTTTCAAAATACCTTGTGTTTTTCCTGGCTTGAAGTTTTGTGTGTGTTGATTTGTAAGTCATTTTAGAAAAATTGCATGCTACATACCAGTACCCCAAACTAAAAAGTTAGCTCGGTCCAAAAGGTTTGAGGTGATAAATACGACTCCGATCAAACGCTTAGGGCCAGTTTCATAGTCAAGTTTAGTACGCCTCAAGTGCGGCGCTACACTAAATACAAGACGACACCTACCTAAACCAGAATGGAATGGGCCAGTTTCCTATGCAAGAACAGCCCATTCCATTCTGGTTTAGGTAGATGTCGTCTTGTATTTAGTGTAGCACCGCACTTGAGGCGTACTAAATTTGACTATGAAACTGACCCTTAGTTTCGGAAATAACATTTCCCTCTTTTACCCCTGCCCCGAGTAGTATTAGCGTGTTTTAAAAAGGGGAAGGATGTTGGGGCACCCCGCAAGAACCCCATTGACTGAGAGACCACGGCTGGGTAATAAATATCGCGGCAAGAAGTAGCGTCTGGCCCCCGCTGCAAGATTAAACAAGCCGCTCAATTGGTTTGAGAAGAGGGAGGGGGGAAGGGGGTGACTCAAAAACGCCCCATTAAAGTGCCGTGATCTAAACGCGAGGGCCGTGTTTTTTTAATTGCGACGTTTGTTTTGTTTGTGTATGTAGCTATCAATCCGCGAAGCTGGCGCCATAAATTGACTACCAATTAAGGAACACTCATCGCCTTGCGCGTTCAGGACAGAGGAACCTGATTCCGGGCTACGTCCGCAAGATGAGCGACTAGTACCAGCTGTCCCTTTTCTATGCCTCCTGAAACAATTGGTTATTTATAACTTAATACAATAAGGGAGAGTGAAGAGTAGATTTGGTTTACCCTTTAAGGTGGGAGTCCTACCTAGACCAATTGAACTTTGGGATAGCTAATAAGATGGGGCCATAGTGTTATCAATCAAGGTAAGACTGCTACTTTACTTGGTTCCACTATGGTGTGGCTTATAAGATAGAGTCATAGTGTAATCAGTCAAGGTAAGACCGCAGCCTTGCCTGGTTCCACTAAAGTGTAGCTTATAAGATAGTGGCATAGTGTAATCAGTCAAGGTAAGACTGCTACTTTGCTTGGTTACACTATGGTACAGCTTATAGGATAGGGCCATAGTGTAATACATTAAGGTAAGACTGTTACCTCTCGGGGTAAACGGAGGGTACATCTCCTCTGATAGAACAAAGACTCGCACCGCGCAGGTAATTGTATGAGTGTGATGGAGCGTATCTCCCGACCTTGTGAGAAAGAGAGAGAGGAAGCTAGCTCACTCATGAGAATGACGGCGATTAGCGCGATATTTATTATCCCCGCCCGGGTCTCGAACCCCGCCCTTGACGATGTTGAGTCCCATCACGCTACTGAGCCAGGACCAGCCCTAACAGACAACCAGGAGGACGAGTATTTATGTTGGGCGGGGGGCGTAGCGCCACGGTCCGGTCTACTAGCGGCGCTAATCGTTAGTTAGTCAGGTCTTGCTCAGCACATATCTCATCCCCAGTCAACAACGCCCTCAGTTGTACAATGGCCGGGACAAACTGTCCCTTTACTTGCAGGGCTGGAAGACAAACTGTCCCTAACTTGCAAGGCTGGAAGACAAACTGTCCCTTTACTTGCAGGGTTAAAAGACAAACTGTCCCCTAATTTTCAAAGTTAGAAAACAAACTGTCCCTAACTTGCAAGGCTGGAAAACAAACTGTCCATTTACTTTCAGGGCTAGAAGACAAACTATCCCTTTTATTGCAGGGCTAGAAGACAAACTGTCCTTAACTTTCAAGGCTGGAAAACAAAACTGTCCCTAACTTGCAAGGCTGGAAAACAAACTGTCTCTTTACTTTCAGGGCTAGAAGACAAACTATCCCTTTTATTGCAGGGCTAGAAGACAAACTGTCCTTAACTTTCAAGGCTGGAAAACAAACTGTCCCTAACTTGCAAGGCTGGAAAACAAACTGTATCTTTACTTTCAGGGCTAGAAGACAAACTATCCCTTTTATTGCAGGGCTAGAAGACAAACTGTCCCTTAACTTGCATATTGTACATAATTTTTTTCTAAGAGTCGGATTCGGGATTCACTTGAAAATAAAATGTGGACTCCTCAAATAGGGTATTCCACCCATCTCTAAATTAATATTATCATCTCCTACAACAGCAAAATGTTTGTTTTTTATAAAGGACCATTCCTTTGAAAAGTGGAGTGTGTCACCAACAGCTTCAATAGATCCGAGCGCACACACACACACACACACATATATATATATATCAGGGTAATTACTACGCAGGGACCTCGGACAGATCGCGGTTCATTGTGTCCCAGCGGAGGCAGAAGGGGGCGACCGCCCACAACGATTTGAGAGAGGAGGGGCACGTTGCAAGGTGACCGAGGACGTGCGACAACAGATCACTTCACTTTTGTTGTTCCGCTCACAATGGTGCCCTGTTTTGCCCCCCCCCTCTCTCTCCCCCTCCCCCCCCATCAATTGTGTTGATGTGTCATCGTGGTGAATGAGGCTAACCCCTTATATTTGATTGTTTCAGGCTCTCAACAAAAAGAGAAGGAAGGTATTATCGTGTGAACTGCATGTAATGATATAGCTTTTCCCCTTTAGTATGATTACAAATCAAAAGTTCCCACCCTTAATATATTTCAAGTTAATACACAATTTCTATAATATTTAACTTATTGACTCCTTAAGTGTTACAATCTTCTCTACTGATTTAACAAGCCTAGAGGGTCCTTCTATTTATTTTTTATATTGGTGACGAATCTGTGAGGCCATCAAGAAATCTCAGCTTTTGTTAGAATGTTTAAACCCCTCTTCCTGATAAAATGTCCACAACAAAGCAGTCCCAGCTAACTGTTCTAGTGTGTTTTTTTTTGTTTTTTTCCCTCTAGTTTCAAAAGCTGATGAAATATGGTGTAGTTTCGTGAAATTGGAATATTCTAGAAGCTTTCTAGTTAGATTATAACCGAGGAAAGGTGTTCTTACGACTTTACTTGGCCTGCAGCCCCTCTGTATGTGAGGTCTGCGGTGCTCTAACATTCAAATTTCTAACCTTAAAGCTGCCGCGCATTAATAATAACTTTAAGTTCCGACTGTGTTAGATACTGTGTAGTCGTGCGTCATTTTATCTGAATAAAGCCACCATAATTGTAGACCTGTTATTTTCATGATAAAGTAGACGTGCCGCGTGGCGTAGTTTCACGAACGTTACAAGCATAGGTGCTATTATGGTCTAACGCATCACTCTCATGTTTAGGTGCTTTCAAAAAGAACGCATGATACTGTGGATATGCACGTTCTCCGAAAAAACAAAAGTATAAAAGTAATCACGTGACTATCCCTAAACCAATTCACAAAGTTTCAACCTAGCGACTTAAAATAACGTCAGCTTTCCTTTATCTGCACGAAAACATCAGCTTGGGAGATCAATCACATTTCAAAATCTACCGACTCAATCAGTGATCATGAACCTACAAAGCTAGATACAAGCAGACAGTTTCTAGTTTATATTACAAAATATCATGGATGTAAATACTTTTCTGCTATCGTGTGAATTGTTACGACACACGAGCAGATTCTGCTCTCTGATTTTAGTGAATGTGTGAATCAAGTGTGAGCAAAAACGTTTGTAGACCTATAATGATTTGCAAGGTAAACGGAAAACATTTGATTACTGACGTATTTTATTTTAGTGGATGGACAGCTCTTTAAGATTCATGTCACGATGGACGTTTTCAAATTATTTTATTATGTTTTGAAACAAAACAAGAACGATACATACGCTTCCCTTGAAACAAGTCATTTAAAATCATTTCACAACAGTAGAGGCATCTGTCTGCTGGTATCTCGCGCATTGATTGAGTCTGTTGGTTATAAAACCTAGTTTTCTCTCCCAAGCTGGTGTTGTTTCTCAGAAAACAGAAAGCTGAAATTATTTTAAAAGTCGCAACGAGCGGACAACGCCGACGAGGCTGAGATCTCATTGATGTCCAACTTAATTAGCTTAATTAGCTTAATTTTCATTTGGCGCAATGAATTCCTTTGCCTTTGATAGGGTTAGCCGCACTGCGTGCCACGCAATGATTGTTTGGTGGTAAACTAGAACGTGACATGGTTGCGGGGGAGGTGGGCGTGGTCACGCATCTCTATCAGGCATGGTGTCTAGCAAACTACTAGTTGACTGGTTGTGAAGTAGAGCGTGACATGGTTGCGGGGGAGGTGGGCGTGGTCACGCATCTCTATCAGGCATGGTGTCTAGCAAACAGATGTACCGGTACTGTACTTGTGCGGTAACACGCAGCCACATAGCTCACGCCGCGCAACCCCGGACGTGATGTCTTTCAGACAACACGGGGCCAGCTTACTCCACGTTCGACCCTGGTGCTATCAGCTGGCGATAGATGTCTTGTGTGACGGCATGTTGTTGTTGGGCCGAGAGCAAGTCGTGACCACCGTGACTCGCGGAATAATCTAGAGAGTTCGCGAGCCTCAATACTTCCAGGGGTTAACAAACTGTGTGGCACGAGACTGTTTGAGGTGAGGCCCGAGTGGCATGGTTAGATCTTTGAACTGAATGTTTCATTCCTTCCGATTTACTATATATTTATTTTTAACTTAATCAACTTAAATCTTTGACCCGATTCGGTGGTTGCATGGTCTAAGGCGCTACTCTCGCAGAAGACTAGACTGTCAATGACGGGGAGATCGAGGTTCGAATCTCGGTATGGTGTACTTAGGGTGTTTTTTATAAAATTATTTTCCACTTACTCCTCGCAAATGCGGGTATAAATGTAACTTTTCTTGTCC
Source organism: Timema douglasi (assembly GCA_901482245.1). Taxonomy (NCBI): domain Eukaryota; kingdom Metazoa; phylum Arthropoda; class Insecta; order Phasmatodea; family Timematidae; genus Timema; species Timema douglasi. The sequence continues at coordinate 173,881 of CABEEJ010000123.1, forward strand.
CTAAAACCATCATCGTGATTTGCACATAAATGTATAACCAGAACGGGTAGTAAGACGTGGTGCTAAAAGAACTTAATATGTAGGCCTACATCCAACCAATATTCGAATCCCGGCCTCCCTTGCAGAGGTAAAGCCCAGACAAGATGAGACTCTACTTCCGTGTGCCTACCGATGCAAGTGACTTACAATGAGTGATAGGTACCTAAAAGATCCTATTAAATCACCAAGAACTTACCACCGGAAGTGCTAATGAAGAACCCTTGCATGCATCTGTCACCGACCATCATCAAGCCGTGGTCCAATCTACAGTAGCCCCATGGCTTATTTGGTGCTGACTGATAACTCACAACTGACAGCTAAAAGCTTTGAAAAGTTACCAGACAAAATTATGTATCCTTACGCCGAGCCATATGATCTGAAAACACATGTGTTTAGCAGCTGTCACTTCTGACGGTCAAAATTCGGGTATTATACCTAAATGTTGACTGTCAGAAGTCAGCTGTGAGCTGTCAGTCAGCACCAAAGAAGCCATGGAGCTACTGTACGTGATGTAGTCGAGAGAAAGTCTGCCAAGGAAACCGAGATATCAACAATCAGATGTTGCATTTAGGTTAAATATCGACAAAACTTTTAACAGTACACGAGTTTGTTTACTGGAATGGGACAGAACTATTTTTTATGGCCCTATACATATATATATACTTTTAAACATAATTTAAAAGTTGACATTTTCCCTCTGAAAAGTACAAAAGTCCACATATTTCTGTTGATCATTAAGAGCTAAATTTCTGGGAAACCAAAGGTAACTGTTATAGGAGCGTAGAATGGAGCTTTGTGAAGAGAATAATGTCATTTAATACAACACATTGTATTGTCATTTGTATTTCCTCCTCCCCTGTGTTCTCCTACTGCCGGACTAATACACCTAGAAACGTTGTAAACCCACTTGGTTTCTGGAGTTTAGGAAGTATTTCTGATCGACTATTGGAGTGCAGTTTACTACGCTGGTCAGGGGCCATCCATAAACCACGTAACGCTTTTCATTACTATTTTTGAACCTTCCTACATCAATGTAACGCCATTTACACATTAGAGCTCTTTCCCTGACCCCCTCTCAACAGAGTTATGTGGTTTATGGATGACCCCAAACCAAGGATTTACGCACGCAACACAAATCAGAACGTAATTGTTCACCACAAACATCGTTATCTCACCCGACTATTAGATCATAGTCTCAAGGTTTAAAAAACCAGTAACCGGTGACGAGATTTGATGTAGGCCTACATCGCTTCTTTCTCCCTCAAATTTTAGAACTTACGAGCCATCCACATCTGTAATAGCGTTGCTAGAACCCATTTACAGTCTCAAACAAAATAATCTCCAGAATTGAGTCTTTTTAATGTTATTAATATTTACATTTTTAATACACGGTAATTTAACGTGATTGTTGCTGTAAATTTGTCTAATTTATTTCTACTCATTCGCGTTTGATCATCAAATAAACTATTTAATATTTTCTGGAATTATTTTTAACGAAAAGGAACAGGATAGGTAAAGTCTGTTCAACGTAGAAAATTATTTCTGAAAGGCCTTTTTCCCTAACAGAAATCTATTATATAGTAGGATATTGGTAGGAAAAAAGACCTTTCAGATAGTAGTTCCTAGCGTGAATGGAGTATAAAATGTCATGGGTGGATTTTTTTAGGTAATTATTTTTGTGTGTATTATACACAAGAACACTTTTTTTTTTAACAAATACCCACCAAAATGTTTTGCATACAATAAAATACGGTAACTAATATGAAGGATGACTCAGAAAGACAAGCCCTTTCCATCATTCTACCTTATAAAATATTGTTGAGCTGGTGATAGGCCTAAAACCAGGGTAGGAGTCGAACCCGGATGGATTGGGGTGGGGGGAGAGGTGTCAGGTACTCACAGTATGGTGGTCTCTGGAGGTATCTCGGGCACCCTGTCCAGCTGCAGGAACATACATCTGACCGTGGTTCGGAAGCAGAGACACCTGGGTGGGCACTAGGGCGTTCGAACCAACAACGGCAAGCGCCGTTATCAACGCGACGCACCCTCCAAAGGTCGCCGTAGACACCATCTTCAACACCAGTATCACCCCCCCAGACACGAAGAACTAAAAAAACAGTTTTAGACTCGAAGGGGCAGCGGATGTTATTAGAGCACAAATAAAGAAGACGTTTCGCACTCCACGCCGTACAAGACGCGACTGAAACTTTCGGGGCGGGGAAAGAAGATCCCAGCTTCCCGGCGAGTACTAGTGGCGCTGAGCGCGGTCGGCTCGGACAACTCTTTCCCTCCTCTTCTCTCTCAAAGTGCGATGATAAAGCGTGAAATGAGACGACCTTATGTCCGAAATTGCGTGTGGGAGGGATGCTTACGTCACTACAGTGTTTAGATTTGGTGGAGAATTAGGGGACGCTAACTAAGGTAAATGTGTTTGCAGTTTTTATAGCAAAATAAATCAAATATTTCTCCAATAGAAACATAGAGTTTTATTTTCTTCACGTGAACATATCAACAGTTGTTGAATATCTGACAAAGAAGGGTGTCCTGTAATTTAGTGACGGCCTTTTCTCTTCATTTAAAAGTTTATCATCTAATACCGCCATGCTCAAGACAGATATTCAACAAATGTTGATATCACTATGTGAAGAAAATTAAACTAAAAGTTTCTACTGGAAAAATATTTAATTTATTCGACAAAAAAAAAGTGTTGCTATAAAAACTACAAAAATACTTAGCTTTTATCGCGTCTCCTACACTTCCTTAAGGCCGTGCAAATAACAACACTTTCGACTTAGAATAAAATCCGAATATTTACTCGCTCACTTGACTCAGTTGAAAATATTTATGATCAAATCCTGTAACGTTTAAAAGAGCTAGCCTGATATATTAATGTTTGTAAGCCATCATTAGGGTGACACTTATATTACGATTGAATTGGGTCCAAGTTTGCTGCTCTGTATAATTAAAAAGGGATGATGTCTTATTTTATAAATTAAAAGTTATAGTGTTTTATAATTATTTTTATTTTAAGTAGATAAACAGTTTTTTGCTAGACATTTCACACGTTGTAGATGTTAATAAAAGCCCGACTATTACGTTGTATGCATGATAATTCCCGACACGTGAGATTTAGAACACATTAAGATGTCATAGACTCTACCTACACGGCTCCTCGTCAGGAAGGAAAGTGAAGAGATGCGTACCCTGAAGGGGAATGAATATCAAGCCACATTTCCTTCTCGAAGCTTCCCAAAAGAAAAAAAGGTGTGGTCAACCAGGTGCATTTCTGTTCACAAAAACTCGCTCTCATTTAAAATATCGCAATTTTGAATAAAGATGTGAATAATAAATTATTGAGATGTATAATTTTATATCATCACAATCTTAATACAGTAAAATACTGGTAGACCAATCCCCAGAAAAATTTCGAATGGTTTAAAAAATGGGGAGAGGGAGGTATCAGGGGTGACAAAATATGTCAAACGAAATATATTCTATTGATAGTGAGACCTCCATGGCTTCATCCCACAAGCGAGCTATACCGACCGAGTGGCAACCGTCCTCTGGCGAAGATAGTGCCAGATTCTGCAGATAGAGGGTGTCATGTGGTCAGCACGACGACCGTTAGTCTCAGTTTTCTAGACTGGAGCTGCTACTTCTTTATTCAAGTAGCTCCTCATTTGTCCACACAAGGGTGAGTTGACCCCGTTCCAGACCCACTGCTCAAGAGATAGATCTAGAAGCGCTAGGGATCGAACCTAGTATATCTGGATTTGTAGCCAAGAACTCTGACCACTCGACCACAGAGACGGTCTTGTCAATCGTAAGCTCAAAGTTAAAATAGAAGAAACTGGGATGGTAAATACTAAATATTTACATGTTGTAGTCAACACAATGTGTTTTCCTGTGTCTAAAAAAATACAGTACTGTAAATAATATATACTGTAATTGTAAAACTACAGTAATGCTACGTGTTCTACATCAGTTAAATGAATGTGTATTTTATAAATCTCATTCAACTGCAATTTAAAACTCGTGAAAATAATCTCTCTGCCCGCATTCCTCCGCTTAATCTGAATTTTCGCTAATCCGAGCAAGACTCGCTATAAATTAGTTCGGACCTGCTCCGGTAGTCACGTGGTCTAACGTGCTACTCTCACAATGGACTAGACTACCAATGACGGGGAGATCGAGATTCGAATCTCGGTCGGGTGTACTGAGGGTGGTTCCTCCAAACTGGATTCTCCACTCTCCCTCCACGCAAATGCAGGTACACGTCCTCTGAATATAACCTTCTTAATCCCTAAAACCATTAGCGTAATTAGTGCATAAGCATACAAACCGAGTAGGTAGTAAGACGCGGTGCTAAGAAAAAATATATAAAAATATAATTAGTTCGGATTAACAAGGTTATACTCTATTAATATTGAAAAAGTCGGTGACCTGGCGGTCTAGGGGTAAGGTGTCGGACTTCTACGCTGGCGGCTGGGGTTCGATCCTCGCTCCCGGCACAGATTTATCTGATTACCAAACCCTTCCTTCACCTCTGACAAGACATCTTGTGAATGTGGGGAATGCCAGGCCTCCACCGTGGTTCGGATCCCACGTTAAACTGTAGGTCCTCCATTTCATCTCACAATCACCCTACCATTACACATTAGCGTAAGTGCGTATAACCCGAACGGGTAGTAAGACGCGGTGCTAATAATAATAATAATATTGAAAAAGACTTTAAAATCCGAATATTTACTTAATAAATGAAACAAATATGTATGGTGTAATGTTATTGAATCAAATTCAAAACGAATATTATACTAAATAATTTATATTATTTAGTCTAGTTAACGACCTTGCCTGCTTGGGAATTTCGAAGCTAGTTTGCTAAGCGGGTTGTTTCTTAACTTGACTCAGCTAAGCAGTCCAAGCACTCTGACAATTAGATGCCAATGTACTAAATAAAAAGAGAGGGAAGAAAATGAGAAGTTCACCCTACAAGGCCTCTTGTTTATCTGCTGATAGAAATCCCTCTCTTCCACTGACGAGTGTAAACACCCACTCCATTATTTGCACCTCTATAACATAGACTAGCATTTCTAAATGAACCTTTTCTTACTTCCTAATCCAGATAGATATTTGCTTCTACGGACTTTTTAAATCTAAATCCCGGCAAGAATATTCCTACTGGCCATTTCCGTGGATAAACCAAATAGCCCCCGAGCTGTGAACGATGTTTTTTAAATGCGTCATAAAAACTACTTTAGTATAAACAAATTGTTTATGTTTAAAATTATTTAAGGAGTCATGTGTTTTTTTTACAATGTTCTCTCTTTAAAAATCACCGAATAAATAATAATAATAATATTTAGCACCACGTCTTACTACCCGTTCGGATTATACGCCTTAAGTACTAATTACGCGAATGAATTAGGAATTGGGAAGGTTGTATTAGAGGAAGTGAACCCGCATTTGCGTGCAGGGAGAGTGGAAAACCATTTAGGAAAAACCACCCCCAGTTCACCCGACCGAGATTCGAACCTCGATCTCCCCGTCCTCAGCAGTCGAGCTCAACACGACAAGCGCGTTAGCCAACTACGCCACCGAGGCGGGTCACCGAATAAAACGTAAATACATTAATGTGAGAAATCCTATCTACACCGACTGTGATGTCACAAGTAGGCAATGTCCATAAATAAAAATATAAGGTCATTTAAAATGTGGTTAAATAACGTTTATTAATAAGATAATTAAAATAACGGAATGTCGCGAGTTTCTGTGGCCGAATGAAATCGTTTTGCTGCGCGCGCATCATGTTGTGGTGCTCGCATCCTGTGTCATCTCACAGCTGTCTTTTCCTCGCGTTCGCCTCACTCGGCTTCCTGCGCGCGCATAACCGAACGCTTTGTCTTTTTTAGCTCATTCCGCTACAGCGCTCTCTGACCTTGGAGATTCTGCCAAAGGCGAGGAATTCTTTCAAACTTTTTGTTTTGTTTCTCCTCGCGTGTGTATGAGCTTTCAGATTAGATTTATTTTTTTGGACTGTGTAATCATGCTTTTTTTTTATTATTATTTGTTCGGTCCTATTTTTTTAAAATGAATGTACGAATTGTCTTGATTTGTCTCACTACTCATTCGAGTTGCCTAGGTAGCCGAAATATCGTCAATCAGATGTTGTAGGTTAATATTGACAAAACTTTTAACAGAACACGAGTATGTTGTATGCTGGAATAAACACAAAACTATGTTCTATAACCCTATACATATATAGACTTGTAAACATAGTTTAAATTTGACATTTTCCCTCTGAAAATAACAAAAATTCACTTATTTTTGTTGATCATTAAGAGCTAAATGGCCGGGAAACGAAAGGTAGGTGGTATAGGAGCTAAAATGGATCTTTGTTAATAGAATGACGTAATTTGATAAGGGTGTCGCAATACAAATTGTATTTTTGTTTGAATTTTACTCCTCCCCTGTTTGTTCTCATACTGTCGGACAGATCCATGCAGGAACGCTATAAGAACCCCCTGTTCCCGTATTCCAGGTATTTCTGACCAACTATTCCAGTGCCTTAATTACGTTAACGGGAAAGGAGCGAGGAAGGTAGAATTTTAGAGGAAAATTATGGAAGGAGGTTTAGCATTTTCGGTGGCTCGTGGTAAAATCTCCGACAGGAGATGGGAATGGCATTCTTTAACATTTAGGTTCCTCTTTAATCGATTAATTTTGTTTCAACATAACTAGGATTTTAGGTGAAATTCAACACCTTAGTTCATTTGGTATCATGTCTGTCTATCGAGCTAAGGGTCCCGGTTTCGATTGCCGGCATGACCGAAATATTTAATCATTGGTGAAATGTGGCTTTACCCTTTCAGTGATAAATTAACGGCAGGGTACTGGATGTTTTGCCTGTCCTGGTCTTAAGTTAGATTATAAGCCATACGAAGCTACAACAGGCTTAGCAAGCCAGTAGTGGAAAATATTTGGCTTGAATAAAAAACTGACCCTGGCTGGAAACAGTAATGGATGCAAAACAAATTGTAGGTGATACAAATGTTTTAAACCTCCGATAAATTGCTAGTCCAGTATTCTGGAGAAATTCAAAACTATACAAATAATTATACTTTTGGTAAGGGCCTAAATCCCTCAAAACACCTCACTTGCGCGTAGGGAGAGTGGAAAAACTTTAGTAGCTAATAAAAACACCCTCAGTAGGATTAAAGCCCTGAACTCCTCACCACCTGAAGATCTGACTGTATGATCTTCACACCCCCTAGTCTGCGTGTCCGCCCATACGGCTCTATTTTTGAAGTCGGAAGTGGTTTGAGTTATTGGTACGGCCTCGACTTTTCTAGAGATTGTGGTGGCATCGTCCCTACTGTCAAACGATGACCAGTATCCGTCTCTGAGAAAATATGGTTCGAGTCCCGGTGATACTTAGATCTTCTATTTCCTGTGGTGACACCGATCGTTCAAGGGTCTCAGATTCCAATCCGAACGGGGTTAAACATATATAATTGGCATTTGTGTATTTAAGTCCGGTCTTTACCCATACACTAAAAATCCTAATGGCGATGGTAGTTTAGTTGGAAGGAAGATGTCGCGAGAAAACTAAAGTGTGTTTTGTTACTTTTCAGAACAAATGATATTTTACCTAAAATAAATCAAATGTTTAGTCCAGTAAAAACAAAGTGAAAGTTCTCGTCCAATTTTAAGACAACCCTTGATAGATATTCAGAAACTGTTGATATTAATATTTATATTTTATATATATGTTTTTACTGGAGTAATATTTTATTAATTTTTACTCCCCCCAAAAAAGTACGTTGTACCACAAAGGCATTCTTCGGCTTTTATATTAAAATATACATTTACTAATAATTCGTAAGATTTATTAAATGAAATAATTGGTCTATACATTGTTGTAGAAACACTATACCAAATATCATAAATGAAATAATGCACACTGCTACTTACTCTATGGCAATAAGAACTAGGAAAACTGTTACAGAAAAATTTCCACCAAAGAGCATAACAAGTAAATTTATTTCCAAAACCTGAATAATATATATATATTTGCTTATAGCTCATAAATTATTGGTTTCATAAAAACATATTTCAAGTAAAATATTTTTATCTTTAATATTATTATTAGCACCGCGTCTTACTACCCGTTCGGGTTATACGCACATTTATCTTTAATAGTACTATAACTTTACAACTATAAGATATTTCCTATCTCAAATAGATGCGCAGAAATTATGAAAATTGGAAAATTTCCTTAATGTAAATTACCCTCAAACTCATATTCACGAAAAAATGAGAATTACTATCTTGTTTATAATGATAAACAGTGTCTATATATAGAATTTAATCAAAATCGTTAAAGTGAAGTTTGCGAAAATTGGTTGTTCATTTCAGTTTATTTTCAATAAACTACCCTTGATTTTAGGGTTAGATGTCTAGTTCCAAAAACCCCTTGGAAGGACTTTATCAAAACCCCAGATACCAAGTTTAATCCCAATCTGTAAAATGGTTTCTGCTCTAGCCCTAGGTACAGACAGACAGACAGACAGACGGCATTGCGAAAACTTTTTTGTTTGTTTCAGGGGAGGGATCATGAAACGTCAACATTTATCAACATTTTTAGTTCTATTTTTTTAAACTATCACAATACTTTCTCTCCGAGGTGTCAGGAGAAAGTAAAATGTTGTCATAAAAATTGTAAGAATACTAACGGATATTTTCACGTTCTTTTCCAACTTAATCTTAAGTACGTCAAATTATTAATTTTTCAGAGGTATTTAACACTTCCCCACACAAAAAAAGAAGCTTCCATTATATCAGTACACGACTTACAAACTAACTTTACTTCTTTACTTCAGAAGAAACACAACAGCGAATATTATGACAGATAATTCATCGTCACTTATGAAACTTTATACAATAATATTGTTTTTTGACTGCCCCAAGAATAAAAAACAGGACCCTTAGTTTAATAAGTAGACTCACTAGCAACTGTGCGAAGGCCTCGGACTTTGAATACCACAATAATAATAATGTATTCATGTGAATGTAACTTAAGCTCACGCCAGCCGAAAGATAACAACGTTAATGATATTCTAATTGTTAATATTCAATCTAACTGTAACGCATCCAACTCCAAAGGGCTTGTGACTCTGTGGGGCTATTAGGGGGTGGCGTGGAGGGTAGAGATCAAAGGGGGCTCTCGGCATACTACCCCACTGGGAGGTGTAGTGGAGAGGGTGTGGCGTGACCTCTACAAACATGAAAGGGAGCCTAAGATTCTGTTTGCTAAAAACTTCCTCTTTTGACTTGTTTTGAAACAGGAATATTTCTCCTTCCCCTCAGCCCTGTTACCCCGTGCTTTGTGTGAATAAAACCGAGGGGTCTCTCGTTTAACCGTGACAGGCACACCCTCATTTAACTGGGACAGGTATACCTCTGACCTCGGCGTTAATACCGATAAATCTGAGGCTTAAAAAACAGATTAAAAGTTTCTACAGCCTTTTATAAAACACATACATATTTTGTCCTGTAAAACTTGATAAAATGTTATTATATTTTCTATTTTATTTCATGATATAATATCTATAAAAAATGACAGTTTTGGATCACATGAATCGACGTATAAATAAGTGAAAGTAGCTCCAATAATTTTTCTAGCTTTCAGTTAAAGTTCTTCCTATGAAAATTAGACTGAAGGACTTTTTTAGTTGAAAAGGTGTTTCGGAAAACCAGGAATTTCGGATGAACGAGTTTCTAATGTAAATGAGCTATTTTTGGAATTTCCTTGTAGTGTATCAGTTATTTTTGTTCGTCCGGAATTTAAGCTTTGCGCACTATCCCTCCTCCTCCGCCCTCCTCCCACACACACATTTGGACCGGACTATCTCCACCATATACTCCAGATTAACTCCCCTACATTTAGTTCAGATTATCTCCCCTCCATTTATTTTAGACTATCTCCATTCCATTTAGTTCAGACTATCTTCCCTCCATTTAGTCCTGATTATCTCCCCTCCAATTAGTTCATATTATCTCCCCTCCAATTAGTTCAGAATATCTCCCCTCCATTTAGTTCAGACTATCTCCCCTCCATTTAGTTCAGACTATCTCCCCTACATTTAGTTCAGATGATCTCTCCTCCATTTAGTCCTGATTATCTCACCTCCATTTAGTCCAGATTATCTCCCCTCTAATTAGTTCAGACTATCTTCCCTCCAATTAGTTCATACTATCTTCCCTACAATTAATTCAGAATACCTCCCCTCCATTTAGTTCAGACTATCTCCCCTCAATTTAGTTCAGAATATCTCCCCTCCATTTAGTCCGGATTATCTCCCCTCCATTTAGTCCAGACTATCTCCCTTCCATTTAGTTCATACTATCTTCCCTACAATTAGTTCAGAATATCTCCCCTCCATTTAGTTCAGACTATCTCCCCTCCATTTAGTTCAGATGATCTCCCCTCCATTTAGTCCAGAATATCTACCTTCCATTTAGTTCAGACCATCTCCCCTCCATTTAGTCCTAATTGTTGAGGTTTTATTCCATATACTTGTGTATCAAATTGTTGTATTTTTGAAACAATTAAAAAGTATATAGACAGAGGGCCTTAACTCCAGGTTCTCTAGCCTCGCTAGAAATATGAGGCGCGTCTTGAGGCCCCTTCCTAAGATTATCTTTGTTATTGATCTGTCCTAAAGTTGGTTCTAAGCTACCACCGGGAGTTCCTCTGCCCACGCAGTTATTGTGATCAACCCGTGCCCCAATGAAATTAGCTTCTACGGGGAAGTTTCATCAAAGCCAACTTTCCACTCCCGTGCTAAACAGTTGTTTGACGAGCCCCTTCGTCCCCTAGGGATTATAATATATAGCAGGACAACTGTTATCAGTCCTCTAATATTTTGGTGGGGGATTGTATATCAGGACAACTCCTACCAACTCCTAAACTTCTGCAGAAATACTGACCTTTTTTCGCAACCCTACTACAAGCTCACCTTAACATCGCAGACATCATCTTGGGGGTAGCAAAGGGAACTTTCATCTTCAGAATGCTTCACAGATTTCTTCAAAAATACTTTTAATAAAGTTTACATTTTGAGACACGGATAACATAGGTTTGTTACCCCTGATAGCATCGCAAGCAGTTTGTGACACGAGTATATTGGGTTAGATAGCCCTGATGATACATAGAACAGCTTTGTGACACGAGAATATTGGGTTAGATAGTCCTAATGATAAAAAGAGTAGCTTTGTGACATAAGTAAAAGTCATTCACGAGCTAAGTTTTCCTGGATGACAGCTCGAAATATTACTAGAAGTAATCCTTAATATATCACTACACCAACAGCTGACATCTATCACTTTGGATGACTTTAATGAAAACAGTTGGTAATATATTAATGTGATAGTTAACCACAGTAATTTAGGTCAATATTATTTATATATTTATTTGAGGTCGTACACAAGTTTATTTATAGTTTTATTCCCCTTAAAAATATTAACACCGCTTTCACAAAAACTTCTAACGAACATAGCTTCAAAATGGCGGCTGATGAATCTAAACCATATGATTGAACATAACGGTAAAAAAGTTTTTTACAATGATGCAGACACGCAGTTGATGAAAATATTTTATACATTTAAATGTTTCAAAACACGGTAAAATAATCATAAAATAATTTATTGTATGTAAAAAAATGACAACAATTTTCTCTTTTCCAAGTAAAAACTATGCCTGTATTAAAAGGTATTGATGTGTGCACTATATTACACAAAATCATTAACGTTTCAAAACGAAAAATAAGTACTTTTAATTATGTTTAAAATATTGTTTCGAGTTGGATAAAAAGAAATTATTTAAAAAAATGAAATAGTATAAGAAAACGTAAGTT
>CABEEJ010000123.1:187101-204298 GCA_901482245.1 Timema douglasi
CCCTGATAATACATAGAGTAGCTTTGTGACACGAGTATATTCAGTTAGATAGCCCTGATAATACATAGAGTAGCTTTGTGACACGAGTATATTCAGTTAGATAGCCCTGATAATACATAGAGTAGCTTTGTGACACGAGTATATTCAGTTAGATAGCCCTGATAATACATAGAGTAGCTTTGTGACACGAGTATATTTGTTTATATAGCCTTGATAATACATAGAGCAGCTTTGTGACACGAGTATATTGGGTTGGATATTCCTATCGTTGTTAGAATTGTTTTCAAACTGTCCGGACGCGAAACGATGAAAAATTCAAGAAATGCGACCTGTCTAAATGGAAAAGTATCGACTGTCAAAGAGCGGAATTGAAGATATCACCGATATTGAATGTATTGGATTGAAACGAGAAGTGTCAACTGTGTCATGACTTAACTGACAGCTTGTGAATGTTGTGTCTGGGAACGTCGTCATATTCCTTGACATTTTGTTCAGAGAAGTCGAACCCGAGAATAGAGGAGTGAGGGATGTGAGGACATCCCTGGCAGACAGTGGTGGTTTATAGGGTAAAGACAACCCTGGCAGACAGTGGTGGTTTATAGAGTAAATACAACACTGGCAGACAGTGGTGGTTTATAGAGTAAATACAACCTTGGCAGACAGTGGTGGTTTATAGAGTAAATACAACACTGGTAGACAGTGGTGGTTTATAGAGTAAATACAACCCTGGCAGACAGTGGCGGTTTATAGAGTAAATACAACCCTGGCAGACAGTGGTGGTTTATAGAGTAAATACAACCCTGGCAGACAGTGGTGGTTTATAGGGTAAAGAGAACCCTGGAATACAGTGGTGGTAAAGACAACCTTGGCAGACAACCCTCACTAGAACACATGCGCCAACATCGAGGTACAATACATCATCGATCCACTTCTTTATTCATGGCTGCAATTTACGTCTCGCTAATACATTAATTACTGGTCCGTCCGATGTAGCCGATACTATGTTAATTTCAATCACGAGATCCTGGTATATGACATGTGACCTGCATGTGTGTCACCGATAAAACATCCAGTGCTACAAGGGACTATGTCACAGGATCCTCGTGTTTAACTTCACGCACCATACTCTTGAATGGGGAGAGGCATTAAAGGGTTTGGCATTGTTAATTGAATGTATTCAGCTCTTAGCTACAACTTGTTGAAAACTCTGTACTTAGATTGGATTGATATGTCGAAAAGGGACAATTCTAGCCCGTTGATGTCAGTTTAAGTTTAAGCTATAGCAAGATTTTGGTAGGAAGAACCTTCAGAAAAATACAATTTTTTTTTTGCCGTGAACACTGTACAGTATTATTTTAGTTATTTTATAGGTATTGATAATATATATGAAAAGTGAAAGCTGTGGATCAAATTACTTGACGTATTAATACATGAAAGGTGATATAGTAACGTTCCTATGGAAATTGGACTGTAGTATATTTTTAAACTTTCAGATAAAGCCCTTTCTTTGAAAATTGGACTTTAATATATTTCCTATCACTCATATAAAGCCCTTCCTATTAAAATTAGACTGTAGAATCGTTATAGCTGTAAGAAGATATTCATAAGAAAATTGGATTGTAATATATTTTCTATCAGTCAGATAAGGCCCTTCCCATGAAAAGTGCACTATACCCAACCAAACCGCACGGTTATACCATAATTTGAGCCGTTCTTGGCCGTCGCGTATTATGAGGGAGATGAATAGTAATCTCAGAGGAAAAGGGGCGATTGGGGAAAGGAGCCCGAAGAGATCCAAGCTCGGCAACCCGGGGGTGGAAAGACCTCACGGCCGTCTCGCACGATGTCACCCCGTGTCCGCAGCGGCAGTGTTAAATATTGATGACTCTACGCTCGGGAACCAGCATGAGCAGTGGACGCTCGTTATAATACATCAGAGTAAACTTGGAAATATAAAGATAGCGGCTCTCGTCTTGTCTGTGCGTCTTTTTCTGGCGGTGCGTAGGTCCGGTTTCGAATCCTGGTTATGTGTACCAAAGAAAGTGTTTTTCTGGAATAGTTTCCCAACCTCCCTTAGTAAAATTGCGGCTACATTTTACTCTAATTCGTACCTTAATCCCACCTATCACATAAGTGTGAATATATGGCTACCCTGGATGGGTAGTAGGACGTGGATCACGTAAATTAAAAAAAAAGTACGTTTTAGTTTCTGGATATTATTATTATTATTATTATTATTATTAGCACTGCGTCTTACTACCCGTTCGGGCTATATGCACTTACGCTAATGTGTAATGGTAGGGTGATTGTGAGATGAAATGGAGGACCTACAGTTTAACGTGGAATCCGAACCACGGTGGAGGCCTGGCATTCCTCACATTCACAAGATGTCTTGTCAGAGGTGAAGGAAGGGTTTGGTAATCAGATAAATATATGCCATGACCGAGGATTGAACCCCGGCCGCCAGCATATTTTGGATATTATAACACCTGGTGCTAGTATTATATGGCCTTTGTTGAGCTAGTTTGTAAGTTGTATCCTGATTCAATCCTACGTCTATAAAATGTGCTTACTGAGCTATGGGTACCAGGTCTGATTCCTGGCAGGGCCGAAAAAATTGATCTTTGGTGAAATGTGGGTTTCTCCTTTCACAGTGATGAACTGCCGGGGGGCTGGATGTTGTGGCAGTTCTAGATTTAAGTTGGTTTATAAGTCGTGTATGGATATAATCAATCGGCTCAGAAAGTGCACGTTAAACACTACAAATAAATGAAAATGATATATAAAATGTGAGATGTGGACAGGATGTTGATGAATGAAATATCTCTTTTCTTCTTTTTTTCACTCGACAGATGTGTCCAGTACATAAAAAAAAATCAAAAACTCTTGGTTGTGGAAACGTTTTTTATAGTTTATTCTTCGGTAATTTGGGATTTACGGGACCTTTTTTCATTGTTTGCACCTTTTTTTTCATTAATTGTTAGGTATTTTTGAGCTATTCTTAGGCATTTAAGTCAAACAGGTAGGTCCTTCTATTTCTAAATCCTATCGTTGTCTTAGAAACACACACACACACACATATATATATATATATATATATATATTCAACACAGTTGTAGTAAGAAGATAATGTAGGCAATGAACTTTGTATCCTCTTTGCTTGTTTGGTTGTAAAATACACATTCCTGGTGAGATTGCAACTAAGGTAGAGAGGGTTACGTTGGAAGGGGGCAGCTATTACTTCTGTGGCAGATATTTGTAAATATTATATTATACTTAGTAGAATGCAAGCGTTTATTTGTTTAAGTCTTTCCATTGCATTTTACATATTGTTAAGTGCGTGTTTTATTTAGTCGTGTGCATTCACTACGAGTTTTTATTAAAATTTTAATCGAGTTTTTTGGTAAATTTGAATTGATTTTTTAATTAGAACTTTTATCTCATTTTGTTGTTAATTTTTCGGTTATAAAGGTCCGGGCCTTGGTAATTATAAACAAAATGCCGTTGACCCTTGGGACTAATTGCATGACGCCCCTGGACACTGGTAGGTTAGGCAACAGGAAGAACAGCTTTACATTGTAGGTTGCAGTTCATATCAGGCGATAAAATACGGGGGACGACCTGGTCAGCGATCCGGCATGCTAACATAGATAAATAGAGGGAACTACACATTATCTATGCTGATGGCCATAAAACCTACGCATTATGTGTTTTATTTGTGTGTTTAGCTTGCACTTTATAAACATAAATAGTATACCAGGCCGTGATTTAAACCTCGCTTAGCCTAGGATGGTATACACATTAATAAACACCAAACTACTACACTAAGAATAGTTATATCCAGACCCCGGATTTTGATTACTTAAAATAAACAAAAAAATACCTCAAATTTACAACAACAAAAAACTAAAAGTATGAAGAATTAAAACTTATAATGAATCCACATGACTAAATCAAACACGCACTTTGTTGTGACTCACTGTTCAGTCGGCCCTTGTATCTTTCCTCCACACTTGCACAGGCCGCGCCAACCACCCTCTCTTCTGCCTGGACCACCCAACAGTCCATGTTCTATGAATTGTCTGTGATGCTTTCCCCGCTGTACACAGCGTCAATGAGAACTCGGCTTTCTATTGGCTCGCTTGGCGGCCACTATTGTTCACGTTTTCCCGCGCCAATGGGAAGCTCCATTTTCTCCCATTGGACAAGGCCAGGCAATAGTGGAGGGTATTTAACATGGTAATTCCTTGGTCATATGACTAAGACTAATAAAAAAGCAATGGCTAGATTCATACAACTGTACTCGCTGTTCAAAGGAGAACAGCTCTCAATTCCCACTAAAATACTACTATACAAGCAGATAATTCAACCCGTCATTCTTTATAATTGTGTAGTATGGAGCTATGCCTCCAAAACACACACTCGCAAACTTCAGATAGTAAAAAATATATATATACTAAGGACACTCACAGGGGGCAGACAGATACACTAGTAATGCCGACATACACACGATGACAAACTGCCGCCAACTACAAGAAATATACTAGGACAGAAACAAGAAATTCTACGATCAGACTGAAACACATGAGAACGAACTTGTTAGAGGACTTATACAGTATGACCCGACTGAACCACAACAGCGTAAAAGACCCAGGCTGGCGTAGTTGAGAATCTATTTATTCTTTATAAATGTTAACCTAAGATAAAAATAAAGTATAAAAATGTAAAAAAAAAAAACTAGATGTAGCATCATTGTAGCATAGAAATAATCTAATAATTGACAATTAACTACGCCAGAACGACACCACCACCCCAACTTAGACCGACCTTCACACAATCGCATATTTCATGCCATTACTACCTTAGTCACGGCCGGATGCCACTAGCATAACCACCTAGGTTTTCTACTAATCAGCGGATAATACTGGCGCCCGGGTTGGCCCCAGATGATGAATGGAAATGTATCCACTTCAGTCCAAATCCCAAGAAAAGAAAAATCCTACCAATTTCTCGATTATTACCTTTGTCACCGCCGAACTCCACTGGGATAACCGACTAGGTTTTCTACGAGTTAGAGAATAATACTAGCGCCGTTGTCGGCCGCAGATAGGGAATGCAAATGTATCCATCCACTTCAAACCAAATCCCAAGGGAGCTAAATCCTTCCAATCCCTTTCCCGGAAAACGACTCTCAAATTCATCCACAATCCACCATCATACCTTAAACACACCCTCCCCATCCCAAGAAAAGAAAATCCTTCCTTTACCCGAGACCCAGCGCAATCACTCAAAATCACCATTATCATCTCACAGTGTAATTCATATTTCTGTAATTTTCTTACAGCTTCATAACATCGATTTCACTTCATAGGTAAATAATTAATCATAAACGAGGTTAAGAGTCACGACAGTGACTCAGTACTCAAACAATAAATCAGCTCTTTCTAAGATGACCCAAATTGGCGCTTCTGTCAATTTGGATATTCTTAGTCGGGCAACAGCAGTACGGTACGGTCAAAAGCCAGTTGGAGAGTGGCTACCCAAACCGGGTACGCTGTTTGAAGCAGCTAATAAATTGTCGTGTTTTGTAAAGAGCAATTTTGTCTGAACTCCCTCTCCTTCCACCTTCATCCTGTACTTCCCACCGCGACTCACGTTGCCGGGACTCTTTCCTACCTCTAACCACAACTCACGCTGCCGGGACTCTATCCTACCTCCCACCACGACTCACGTTCCCGGGACTCTATCCTACCTCTCACCGCGACTCACGTTGCCGGGACTCTATCCTACCTCCCACCACGACTCACGTTTCCGGTACTCTATCCTACCTCTCACCGCGACTCACGTTGCTGGGACTATATCATACCTCCCACCGCGACACACGTTGCTGGGACTCTATCCTACCACCTACCACGACTCACGTTGCCGGGACTCTATCCTACCTCCCACCGCCACTCACGTTGCCGGGACTCTATCTTACCTCCCAGTGTGAATCACGTTGCCGGAACTCTAGCCTACCTCCACTGTAGCTCACGTTGCCGGAACAATCTCGCCAACCTTTTTCCTACCCCTACCCACACGGGTCAGAGCACGTCACCGTCGTCGTGACATCAACCAGTTACCCCCGAAGCCGCAGGAAGGGATAACAACTTTACACATGGAAATGAATATATATATATGCAATGTCTTTAGCAACTAAACTCTTGCATTTTGATAAAAATAATATTTACAAATATCTGTCAGAATTAATAACTACCTCCTCCCAACGCAATCCTCTCCAGCATATTTGCAGTCTCACCATGAATGTGTTATAATAATAATAATAATAATAATAATAATAATAATACTAATAATAATAATGGCCCCTATTTAGCTGGCGAAGTTAATGCGTTAACCTTCTCTTCCACTTAACCAGTGTTGAATACAACAAACATTATTACATTTATTGAAAAACAAACTAATTTTAATAAAGGAATATTCAAATATGTAGAAAAACATTCACACGCTCATTCATACACTCATTTAAAGCTTAGGTAGTTTCAAGAACTCAGTTTAGCTTGTTAGATAAGATAAATTGCTTAACCGCACACTTGAAGGGGTGTCTATATGTTAGGTGACGAGTCGAGTTATCTAGTTTGTTCCAAGCCTGTGATGCCAGGACAGTAAAATAACGAGCATATGTTTGAGATCTATGTATGGTAATAGACATTTGTAGAGTGTATTCTGATCTAGGACCATGGGTGTGTTTATCCTTCAGAAATAGGAACCGTGAGGAGAGATATTGAGGCTGAGATGTTGATAATATTTTGTGGAGCAATACTAATAATTGTAATCTTCGCCTTTTTTATTCTTAACCAACCCAGTCTATTAAAATAATTATAAATATGGTCATGCCATTTTAAGCTAGATATATATCGAAAACATGTGTTTTGGAGTCGTTGTAGTTGTTCTGCTAGATCGCCTCTTAAGTCAATGTATACTACGTCACAGTAGTCAAAGTGTGGCATTATTAAGCTAAGGACAAGGATAATTCGCACATTTTCTGGGAGAAAATTCTTCAACCTTCTCTGCGAATGTAAGCAGGCATACACATTCTTGAAAATCTAGGTTGCCTGATCTGTCCAATTAAGATTTTCATCAATAATCATTCCAAGGTTTTTAGTCATTGTTCTCAGTTGTATTGTGGCTACCCCTAATCGTATGTCGGTCAGCAGGGAACAGTCCACATTCAGCAGTAGTCTGCTTGTTCCTATAATAATGGCTTGAGTTTTATCAGGGTTCAATTTATATCAATTTATTTAAGACCAGGTATTTATTGCATCTAGTCAATATTTATTCGGTGTATGGCTGTATTTTTTGAAGAACGAACAGTGGAAATATATATTTGAAGGTCGTCTGCATACATGTGATATTTACAGTATGATATTGAAGAAGTTATATCATTCACATATAGAGAAAAAAGCAATGGCCCTAAGACTGAATCCTGTGGAACACCAGCCTCAACTGGGCGCCATGTTGAGAATTTGTTACCTATCATAACACTTTGCTGGCAATCATGTAAATATGATCTCATCCACTTTATATTTCCTGGAGATAAATTAAATAAAACATGCAATTTTGCCTATAGAATATTAAAATCCACAGCATTAAAAGCTTTTGAAAAATCTATTAATATAAAAAGTGTTAACTTGGGCTTGTCTATGGCTAGTCTAATATCGTCTGTGACATTTATCAACGTATTACATGTACTATATGATGTGATCTGAATCCTGATTGGTAGGCAGTTAACAATGTAACGAGTTACACATAACAAATATAAACAAATGCCCTGTTAGACTCGAACTCTGGAATCGTGAGCACTGACCACCTCTTGCCAACGCACTATTCCATAGACTAAATGGAGCCGTCATGCTATAGTCAGCTCTAGAAGAAAGCCATGCCTGAAAGAAAACAACTGAAGGTGGTTCGGCGCGCTTAGTTGCCGCTTCCTCCACCAGGAACATTCTCGAAGCTTCTAGTTCTATGGGTGACTGGCAGAGTCCCCGCTCAGTCCCCCTTCTCCCCTTTCCCCTCCTTTCTCCCTCCTATCATCCCCACTCTCTGTGAACATGGCTGTCCATTTTCACTAGATATTGGGATGTTTTAATAGTATTGTCACTCATTACACCATAGGCTAACTGAGTTGAGAGCGACAGCTTAGGCTGTGACTTAATTGTATTTATCAAAATTCTTTTTCGGTTTAATAGGTGGGATTTCATTCAAAATTACTGATTCGGACTTAATATTTATAATTGTCAAATTTGGGATGGGTTTCTTTTGGTATCTATGGGGTTGTGTTGTATCTTCGTCCTCATTATTCTTAGCTTAGATTGATAGATTGGGTTCTTATGTTCAACGCAGTTGTATTTACTTTATGATGCGTGCGAACTTTGTATTAGCTGCAAAATATTCTCTTGGTATTGTACTTTATACCACACCTTCCTATTATGTCCGAGAACGGGATATTAACTCGATAGTCGAGCTGGCTTTATCATAACTTTGCTGTGTGATCATGAGAACCTTTGTATTTATTGCGCCCCAAAAATTAGAGCCATTATAGGCGGACCTACTTGATATTAATATATTTATCTTAGGGTGGTTAAATCTATATCTAAATTTATTTAGTAATGTAATGGCCTTGTTCGATACCCATTCGCTTGGCCTGGGGTTATCTTGTAAGCTTCATAACCTTATGGAATAATCTATTATTGTTATTCATGAAATATCATAAATAGTAAAGTTTCTGTCTATGAACTTTCTAGTCTCTTATTGTTATTCATGAAAATTTTTATTAATATTAAATTCTCTGACTTTGAGCGTTCGTTTCCGTTTGGTTATTCATGAAATATTATATTTATAGTAGAGCCTCTGACTTCGAACCTTCTAGTCGGTTTTGCTGTTCATGGAGAGTTATATTAACTTTACACGCTATAATCAAAGTTTCCATGTTTATATTTTGTTATTGTTTTTAAACTATTACTCTTATATCCAATACAATTTTAGTTACATTCTAGTAACTGCCAGACTTTTATGTCTAGAAAAAATAAGGTGGTTACAACAAACGGTGTTTGTTAATGTATCATTGAATTTGTTGATGCACTAGGAATTCTAGTGCCTTAGAAAGGGACGGAAGTACACTTATAGGTATAAAGTCATGTAAATCTTTTGCTAGTCCTTTCTTAGATACTAGCCTAGTAAGTACAATTTTCCACAGTAATACCTCCTTCATAAGTAATAGCTTTCCCCTCTCAGCACAACCCTCTCCAGCCTAGTTGCAGTCTCACCAGGAATGTGTAATACCTCCTTCAGAAGTAATAGCTACCCCTCCCAACGCAACCCTCTCCAGCCTAGTTGCAGTCTCACCAGGAATGTGTAATACCTCCTTCAGAGGTAATAGCTACCCCTCCCAACGCAACCCTCTCCAGCCTAGTTGCAGTCTCACCAGGAATGTGTAGTACCTCCTTCAGAAGTAATAGCTACCCCTCCCAACGCAACCCTCTCCAGCCTAGTTGTAGTCTCACCAGGAATTTGTATTTTACAACCAAACAAGCAAAGAGGATACAATGTTCATTGTCTACATTATCTTATCATTAAGACAACTGTGTTGGAAAAAATATGTTTAATATTTATACATTTAGAGACTATCAATATACTTATTAACAAAATTACACAACACAAGAAAATATAATCTAAAAATATAATCTAAAAATACAAAATGATAATTAATAATATCCTATAAATAAACGTTTCCACAGCCAGTGGATCATGAATGGAATTTATGGACACACGAGCATTTCTGTGATGTAACAATCAAATATTACATGTAATCAAAATTCGGACTTTGACTGTGTTTGAATAATAGAACGATTTCAACGCAAAACTACAATTTTCACAAAGCATTCGATCAGATCAAGATCTTCAGAACATATGATTGACCCAATCATTTGATCAAACGTATTTGTGATGATTAATATACATAGTTAACAACTACAAAATTAGGCTGCAAGGAGGATAAATTATCTCCAGTCAACATCTCCCTACAACCTCATAGAAGACTCATCCAAAGGGAGGTTGTGATGGGTGCAAGGAGGATGTATTATCTCCTGTCAACATCTCCTTACAACCTCCTAGAAGACTCAGCTAAAGAAAGGTTGTGATGGCTGCAAGGAGGATGTATTATCTCCAGTCAACATCTCCTTACAACCTCCTAGAAGACTCAGCTAAAGAAAGGTTGTGATGGGTGCAAGGAGGATGTATTATCTTCAGTCAACACCTCCTTACAACCTCCTAGAAGACTCAGCTAAAGAAAGGTTGTGATGGCTGCAAGGAGGATATATATTATCTCCTTGGAACACATCATTACACCTTCCTAGAAGACTCAATCAAAGGAAGGTTGTGATGGCTGCAAGAAGGATGTATATTATCTCCTTGGAACACCTCCTTAGAACCTCCTAGAAGATTCAGCCAAAGAAAGGTTGTGATGGCTGCAAGGAGTATCTATTATCTCCAGTCAACACCTCGTTACAACCTCCTAGAAGACTCAGCCAAAGAAAGGTTGTGATGGCTGCAAGGAGTATGTATTATCTCCAGTCAACGCCTCGTTACAACCTCCTAGAAGACTCAGCCAAAGAAAGGTTGTGATGGCTGCAAGGAGGATGTATTATCTCCAGTCAACACCTCGTTACAACCTCCTAGAAGACTCAGCCAAAGAAAGGTTGTGATGGCTGCAAGGAGTAACTATTATCTCCAGTCAACACCTCGTTACAACCTCCTAGAAGACTCAGCCAAAGAAAGGTTGTGATGGCTGCAAGGAATATGTATTATCTCCAGTCAACGCCTCGTTACAACCTCCTAGAAGACTCAGCCAAAGAAAGGTTGTGATGGCTGCAAGGAGGATGTATTATCTCCAGTCAACACCTCATTACAACCTCCTAGAAGACTCAGCCAAAGAAAGGTTGTTATGGCTGCAAGGTGGATGTATTATCTCCAGTCAACATCTCCTTACAACCTCCTAGAAGACTCAGCCAAAGGAAGGTTGTGATGGCTGCAAGGAGGATGTATTATCTCCAGTCAACATCTCCTTACAACCTCCTAGAAGACTCAGCCAAAGAAAGGTTGTTATGGCTGCAAGGTCGATGTATTATCTCCAGTCAACATCTCCTTACAACCTCCTAGAAGACTCAGCCAAAGAAAGGTTGTTATGGCTGCAAGGTGGATGTATTATCTCCAGTCAACATCTCCTTACAAACCTCCTAGAAGATTCAGCCAAAGGAAGGTTGTGATGGCTGCAAGGAGGATGTATTATCTCCAGTCAACATCTCCTTACAACCTCCTAGAAGACTCAACCAAAGGAAGGTTGTGATGGCTGCAAGAAGGATGTATATTATCTCCTTGGAACACCTCGTTACAATGATCCCTGAAGAGCGTCTGAGACAAAGGAAGGCCACAAGGAGTCACCGGGAATCAATTATTGATAAATTCCCTAACCTGGGAGCCCCTTTGGAACAAGGAGATGTTGTTTTGCCGGTGTAATCTCATTACGTTCCGTTATTAATGCATGGCCGGGTGCGAGCTACTACACTTCATTAAGTTGAGGGGGCGGGGGCAAGGAAGGGGTAGGGGTTCTCAGACACTTAATTACCCCGTATCATCCACGTATCCTTAAACCACACTGCATGCGTGTTAAGCCTCAAGGCTGGACAACACAACACCAACAAATATACCGCGATCATTTAATAAGGGAAATGATGAAACAGAGTCGCGGCTATCATAATAAGCACACAAGCGTCTAGCATCACAATCGTGGTGAGCTCCGAATAACCCTCGGGATCAAACACGCGAGAATTATTACAATTCCAACCCTATCGGTGTTATAATCTAAGGCCCAATTTTACAATGTCATGTTATTCTATTCGTTAGGGCTTAACATGAGGTTAAGCGATAACGACCACTACTTTTGATTTTACAATGTTTGATTAGCGCTAATGTTCACGTAAATGTGCTCGTAAAGTTAACGCGAGGTCTACCTTCTGGTTAGCAAACATAACGTCCACATTAACAGCGTTAAACACTCCGCCATATTGTTTTCAAGACGATTGTTGTTTATTAAAGTGAGGTTACTTTTATTTATATTATGAAATGGCTGATTTATTGTATGATTATGACGAATTTGATTAATTAATTCAATCAGCAACATTTCCTCTTCTTTGCTAAAATTTACACTTCGTTCGCGTTTATGATTCTCAACAGACATTTTAGCAGGAAAATAAATACGATAAAATATAGCAGATAACCTCATCAAACCTAATGAATTGAACTCGTTTTGATTGATTTTTTCATAACAGTTCCATAGACGTTGTAATGACCTGGTTATATTATCTATGGTCAAGTTAGGCCAATCAAAAGCTTTGACACAAATCTAGCGCTCCGAGAAAGTTAACGCTAAGAACTAATGGAAGGCACCTATCCGTAATTTGACGAGCACATAAAAATAGTATTGTAAAACGCAACGCTAAGTTTAACCAACGGTTAGACTTTACAAACGGTTAAGTTACGAGGACTTTAACGTGACATTGTAAGATTGGGCCTAAGTCTCTCAGAGATGATCGCACTGCTCCCCAACGATATTTGACCCGGTCAAGGCTAGCATTTATATTATATTTTAACACCGCGTCTTACAACCCGTTAGGACTATAGGCTTGTGTATGTACTAATTACGTTTGTGTGTTAGGCATGATAAAGGTTGAATTTAGAGGTAGTGTACCCACATTTCTGTAGAAGGAGAATGTAAAACTGTTTGAAAAAAAACACCATCACACCCGAAAGGGATACAAACCCCGATCGACCATTCGACCACCGAAGCATGTTGGCATTTAATTGCTTATAAACCACTTCAGTGGCCGCATAGTCTAAGGCGCTACTATCACAGTAGACTAGACTGCTGATGACGGGCAGATTGGGGTTCGAATCCTGGTCGGGTGTAATGAGGTTTATTTTTCCAAAATGGTTTTCCACTTTATCCACGCAAATACTGATACACTTTCTTATCCCTGAATATTTTTTGTAATTAATTCAGGTGTATCGAACCGGTACAGTCCGATTTTCTTAGTAAGAACCTTAACCGACAGCTAGAAAAGGTACTAGATTTACTTTCACGTGTTCATACGTCAAGTCGTGTGATCTGAAGTTGTCACTTCTGATAAATATTGTCGATAGCTCTAGGATAATATAGTAAAGGCAAACACCTTGGCACAACCAGTAGCGTGTGTTCCTAGGTTCGATTACTGGTACGGACAACAAATTGATCATGGGGTTTGGTGTTGTGTCTGTTCTAGATTTAAGTATTTTGTAAGTCGAGTACTGATATAATCAGTCGGTTCAGAAAGTGCAAGTTAACTACCTCAAATAAAATAGATATGTATACATTGGCAAAATCCTAAATTTATCGAATCCAAATTCGAATCCTCGATTTTTTTTTAAAATACGATTTTATTCAAAGTAAAAATTATTTAAAACTTAATTTTAAAAAAAAGCTTGTTCAAGGCTTGGTACCACTGGCAATTTTTTTTGTCACGTCTATTACGTCATAAGCAACAAATAAAAACCTTTTTATTAAATTAATTATATTAATACAATTTTCTTCTTTTAGGTAATCATGTTACTCTCCAAAATACACAAATCTCTATAATTTATTTTACCAATTGATTAGTATTGTTATAAATTTGAAGTTAGGTATTCATAATTGTAGTAAAGATACCTTTACGATATTTTTACGAATCTAGAAAACAATTGTCCTTGAGTGTTCCATCTTTAATATATCTTCTTCTCAAGTCAACAACCCGAAGTTTAGTTTGATGCCATTTCCATCCATCCGCAGCTGGGCATACACTCAGCTGGTTGGTGTTGCCTGCACCATCTGGTGGTGGGTCCCCGTGGCCTTCCTCACTGATTTTATATGAACCAGCATGAAAGAGCCTACCAATTTTGTCGGCAAAGTTATTTTCCCCTAACTTTGAAGGTTCTTTAACATGTCACTATCGATATGGGGCCAACGCGAAGGCTTTACTTCCTCTCCGAAGGAAGTTGTGCTACGGATTTTTATCGCTCAAGAAAAATACGTTGATTCCGACTGGGCTTGAACCCACGAACATCGGGTCCTAAGGTGAGCACTTTACCCCAAGACCACCAAAGTCTACCTTTAACATAGATACATTCCTAATCATGCATTTCCCTTTAAGAGTAGTAGGTAAGAAACTGTACATATAGCTAAAAAAAAAAACTCCTTACATAATACATCCTCACTAACTTTCTCCAACCCTCCCTATCCTTGCATACTCCCTTCGCTTCAACAACATCCATACACAGAGTCATACATGCTCTTTTAGTCTAAAACTATTAATGTTTCTATTTATACTGGTGACCTGGCGGTCTAAGGATAAGGAGTCAGGCTTCTGTGATGAGGGTCCGGGGTTCAATCCTCGGTCCCGGCACAGATTTATCTCATTGCCAAACCCTTCCTTCACCTCTGACAAGACGTGTATTAATTACAACTTGTGAATGTGTGGAATACCAGGCCTCCACCGTGGTTCAGATCCCACGTTAAACTGTAGGTCCTCCATTTCATCTCACAATCACCCTACCATTACACAATTAGCGTAAGTGCGTACAAACCGAACAGTTAGTAAGACACAGTGCTAATAATAATATTAAGAATCTTTTTCACACATTCGCCTACAACATTTAGCCACGTCCTACACGGTCTGCCACTTCCTTTTGAGCCACACACTCTACCTTCATATGTTTTACTCGTCACTTG
This sequence comes from Timema douglasi, assembly GCA_901482245.1. Lineage (NCBI taxonomy): Eukaryota > Metazoa > Arthropoda > Insecta > Phasmatodea > Timematidae > Timema > Timema douglasi. The sequence continues at coordinate 201,956 of CABEEJ010000123.1, forward strand.
ATCCACACTCATCCTCTCAACATGCCCAAACTAACGTAAGACACTTCTTTCACATTAAATAATTGAATTCCTTTTCAAACCACACTCCTTCAGCCTCCATTCATTACTGACTATATCCATATGAGTTTTTCCACGTGCATTTCTTAGATATCTATTTCAAACAACATTCACCTTGCTCTTGTGTTTCTCCTGACAAAATACACTCTTCACATCCAAATAAACACTGTTGGCATCAACCCATTTTTATAAGCTTATATAAAAGTAAAAAAATGTTGGCAATATTGACAGCAAAATAAAAATATGTTAATGTTTCCTAAAAGGCCCTTCTTATGAAAATTGGGTTGTAGTAAGACGCGAAGCAAAAATAAATTAATCAGATTAACGTTGAGGCAAGAAATGTTTTTCCTTCGGAGCGAGAGCAGATGGGAAGATATTTACATTGCTAAAACACTAGCGGAGCGCCAAGAGAGCGCTTATGTGTTTTGTCTACACAGTATGACGTCATGGCCAGAGTAGAGAAACTACTGCTAAAACACTCGCCAAAACAAATTCCATAAATTTACATACACTTTCCTAATAAACCTCCTCACGACATGGGCACTTAAACGAACCGAGGCCCCGACTTCTAATTCGGACAGTGGCGTCGTCTGCTCATTATATATATATATATATATATACTCTTTTTGGCGGTCACCTTGACCTTGACTGATGTCAGCTGCTGCCAGATGTCACTCGCTTAAATTTTACAATAACTTTTGGTGGATAGAATAAATGAAATATGGTTGTTGGCAAGTTACAAAAAAAAGACCATTTAGGTCACAATGATGTAGACAATGCCACTTCTCAAACTAAGATTTATTTTAATTAGCTCCTAAAGGGGTTTACAATGTAACAATTTATTCGGTTTAATCACTGACGCTTGTCGTACAAAATGTTGATTTATATACAGATATTTTTTTTAACTCTTACTAACTTGGGGAAGGAAAAATAATTTCTACGCACTCACTGCATATACTTTATCGCAACTTTACCTACAAATAAAGACATTTATTCAAAACTCGTAAAAATATGTGAAACTAAATAAACATTGTAGAGGAAACGTTCCACCAGAGAGCATATGTGAAATAATACACACGTTTACAGAAACCAACTGAGGAAAAAAGTAACTTGACTGTTCACCAAAGAGCATAACAATACATTTCCCAGATCTCAATCTAAAATTTATATTTGCCAATATCTCAGAAATGATTGGTTTTATAAAAGTATATTTCAAATAAATATCTTTAAATTTTGATAGTACTACAACTTTGCAATGATAAGTTATTTCGTATTTCAAATAGTTGCGGAAATGTGATCAAATTAGTAAATTTGCACTTATTAAAGTACCCTCCCTCTAAATTCTTTACATTGGAAAATGACACGAGCTTTAAAAAAAAATTAAATAATGTCTGAATATGAAATTCAATAAAAATCCTCAAAGGCAAGTTTGAGAAAATCTGTTTTTTCTCTCTTTTTAGCGATAAGTAAAATTACCCTTAATTTTAGGGTTGGATGGATGATTCCAAAAATATCTTTGGGGAGATTTATGAAAACCCTAAATACCAATTTTAACTGATTGTAAAAGTTCCGGTTTTGACCTAGTAACATACAAACGGCATCTAAATAAAATAAAATAATAATAATTGTTCCAAAGTGTCAGTAAACGTTGACATTTATTAATCGAGTTCAATTTTTCTTGTCGATCACAATACTTTCTCTCCGAGGTGTGTTACTCAGTCCTTGCTTTTAGTTGGTGCTGTATATATATTTAAATGGAGGAGGGAAAGAGGAGGTCATCACGAATCAAAATAATACTTGTCAAAAATACTTCTCCGGGGAGACTTGCTAAGTCCCGATAGAAAAACTCGCAAGATTAAAACAGAGGGTTCTTTCCCCTCCATGGCTTGTCGGAGGTTAATCAGTTGTTTGCGATGACGTAGGAAGTTAATTTTAAACCTCTCTAAGATCCCGCCCGAATAGGAAACAAATTAATAAACTCTTCACGGAGATGACAAATGAAAGTTCGGCAAGGAGAGAAAAAAAGGGATGGTTTATGATAAAAGCATAAGGGAGGAGAAAGTTAATTAAGTTTGTGTTAATTTTCTTTTTTTAAGTTCAATTTTAAACTAGAGAAGGAAGCAACTTCAAAGTTTATTATAGTATTTTTATTAATTTAAAAAAATGTTCTTGAATACTCTTCTAAAATAGATCTTATTCGAAATTACATCTTGAAAAAAATATTTTCTTAAAAGTAATTACTCCCAGCTATGTGATATAAATTGCGTTACTAATAAGTTTAGTTGT
>CABEEJ010000123.1:204924-249164 GCA_901482245.1 Timema douglasi
TAAATAAGGGTTTATTTCTCCCCAACCATCCACTAGATTGTCTTCCCCAACGGACTCGATCTGTATAAAGGTACAAAGAGCAACAGTGTCAAGTTTGAATAAAATTGGTTAATGCGTTATAAAGTTATCATGAGACATATCCACCACAGGCAAACAACTGCAAATCGGTGGAGTTAAAACGGAGAACTCGCTTCACTCGTTCAAAATAATCGAAACCACATGTTCATATTTTTCTTTATTTCTAGACTCTGACCATATTTAATAGATCGCTTACACAGGGAGCCAACTATACGAGCACGCAAACAAAAATTTCTCACCCCGGCTTATTTTTTCCTCCTCTGTTACCTAAGTAATCACGGGGACCACCTAATCTTGGGGCCCTGTGCAGCCACACTGTTTGCATACCCCTGAGGGTGGACCTGCACGTACCCCTTTCAGCTCTTCCTAAAGTAAGAAAAAGGAAACTAATATTTGCTATCTTGTGAAGTATAAGACGTCGTTCAAAATTTTTTATAAATATTTAAGGGTAAGCTGAACAAAGCCCTGACAGAGGGAAAGAAAGACTTATAAAACTTAATGACGTCAGGTCAAAATCTGCGTTCATTTTGTTACGATCACTTTTTAGAACTTATTTTTGGCCGTTAAAATATTGAAATTATAGGGTAATTACTAAAGGATCAGACTTTTAGTGCGTTAAACGTCATTGATATTTAATATTATATCGTAAATTATGTATTACATCGTTGATATCATGAATTAGGAATGGTATATTTAACACACTACACTTGATTAAGTAAATTATAATTGGAGTACAACTTGAATGCTTAACAAAATAGTATTGGTACTCTATTATAAATAAAGCCCTCCAACAGTTATTGTCCCCGAGCGTCACAAGGTTCGCCCGAGTCCTACCGGATATTTTTAGCAAGAGTGTCCGGTTTTCTCGGTCCAACACTACCTAATAACTCGGTTGGACCGCTATTTAATGGTCATTTCCTTCCTACCCTTCTTCACCTCGGTTGAATTTGCACCAATAGGAACTTGCTAAATTCAAACTGTGAGGAAGGTACTCGAAGATTTTTTGTTTCATCATATTGTTGACCAGAAACTGATTTACACTATAGGCCCACTAGGCATGGGCCTAGGGGCGGCGGCTTTAGGGGGCGGTACATTTTGAATTACATTATTTTATTATAATATGCTGTTTTTAATAATTACGTTTAAAAATCATTGGCTAATATTATTGAAATAGCTCAAGTTAAGGTCAGAGTGACAATATTTATTTTCAAACAGGTGTACTTTGCAATCACTTTGTAACTCACGTCAGTCTCTCCTTCTTCATAATGTTAACTCAAGCTACTGTAGGGCATGTACTGTACTGCCTGATTATCTTTCGTAAAACTCTTTTCTCGAATACTAACTTCCGACCCCCCTCCCCACCTCTTACCCCTGAAACTTCCTAAATCCACAAAAAAAATGGGGGAAGGGGGGGGGGCGCATATTATAACGGTGCCTAGGGGCGCAAAAATATTAAATCCGCCACTGTTGTTGACCTCTCCTTCCCCCCGGAAAAAGGAGACAAATCAACTGTCGTTCTCAACATATTCAAATATTACATATAAAATGTATTTCTCAATTTATTTATAAACTCTACTTATGTAAAAAAAAAAGTTAAATTAATAAAACTTAATTGGACGTCGAGTACCACCTGAGATACTTGGCGTGCCTGTGGGGTACTAGCAGGTATGGTACACTAAGTCTTAAAGTTTCTTCTTCGGTTTAATTTTCCCTGAGGACCTTAGCACCAGAAACATAATCAAATGCGTTACAATAACAACAAAAATAGTTTACTTCTCATACTCACGTATTGACTACAGCGCTTAGTGGTTGAATGTGTCACTAACTTTGAGTCTGCTGTAAACCAGATATGTTAATACCAAGATATTATAATGAATCTCCTTCATCTGAGAGTCAATTAGCTGACATTTTTACTTTAAAAGCTCGTCTCTAGAGAGTAGGGTTAAAGACAATTGTGTAGCCACCTCTATAATCATCTATACTAGTTGGAGAGGGGGAAGACATAATTTCATATTTTACGCGAAGTTTATTCCCTGTTGTTTTTTAATATATTTTTAGATTTTTATAACAGGAGTTCACGCAATTTGTTTCCGTGACTCTGTTTATCGGGATACGTTGCGTCCACCCTCTTGGATTTTTCAAATTTCTAATTTTTCACATGAAGATGGCATGCTCTATAGCACCCATATTAAATTTAAGCTCTCTAGGACTCAATGTATTTGTTGCGCCCGTCAAATTGGATGCGACATCTTAGATTTTCAGGTTTATAATTTTCTCATGGCATGCTCCTTCGCGTTCATACCAAATTAATATCTCTAGGATTCAATTTTATTCATACGCTCCGTTAACTATCTTGGACTTTTCAAGTTTAGGATTTTTGCCATAAATGTGACATGCTCCATAGCATCCATACCAAATTTCAGAGCTCTAAGGTTCAATGTATACGTTGCATTCGCCATCTTGGATCCCCCATCTTGAATTTTTCAAGTTTATAATTTTTCTCATGGAGATGACATTCTTCATGGCATATATGCCAAACTCGCTTTGCTCGTTGTGGGTTCCACCCCCAAACCCCAATGAGTGTAAACTAATGTATTTCCAGCGTTGTTTTGAGCGTTGATTTATTTTTACAATTTTATGATTCTAGCTGTCCCATAAGTGTGTCAGAAAATTAAAAAAGTGTGGGAAATGTTCAAAATGTACCTAAAGTCAAGAATTTTAGCTCTGGTGCAATTCATTTTTTGATAGGACTTACCGTTTAGCCACAAGAGGCCTCCAAAGAAATGTACGCATCGACTTTAAAGTTGCTCTACCATTTTGAATTGTTTTCGGGGATTAAGAACTGATTTTTTTTAACTTTTTGGATTTTTCCCGTCGGTTACAGGTTAGATGCTATAAGTTTGCCAAATTTCAAGTTTCTAGCTCATCTGGAAGTGGGTAAACATTAATGTCAGTGAGTGAGTGAATCGGCCATGTGGCTTTATATTATAGTAATTAATATATCTAGGACTCACTGTACAAGTTAGTAGCTGGTAAGACCTGTCACCCCACTGCTCTGATTGATTGAATTTGGTCACGTGACCACGCCCCCTTACTCTCTGATTGGATGTTGGTTTTCCCCCTGCCCTCTCCAACTACTGACCCGCTCCCTCTTCTCCCTGACCCCCAACCCCTCACCCTGACCCACTTTCCAGCGCTCCAGGCATGTTAATTCTTGTTCCAAACATGTTGGTACTTGTATTTTCTTGTTTTATTTGATTTTTATTTGTGTTTATTATAATTTTGATTAGCGCTGATTATATTTTTATAAATTCTCATTTGTTTTTTTATGGCCGGGTAGGATTGGGACGTGTGCGGGAGTTTATTTTATTTTATGCAGTCCACGGCGTCGGGCGTTCCTCCCTCGTCATCGAAGGGAACACAAAGCACGAAGCTCTCCTGACGGCAGCGTAACAAAGATTGTGATCAATGGTTCCTCTGCCTTGAGACCCCTTTTACTTCCCCTCACTCCACCCTCCTTCAAGGCATGTGTCCCAACCCCTTATATGGTAATGGGTTTTCCCAGTGTCATCATCGCAATGTCGCAACACTCTATGTGGTAATGGGTTTATTCCCGGTGATGTCGCAACTAGAGAGCATTGACACAGCTCTGATTATGCACAATCAGGGGATTCGGAAGCCTTACGGTGATTTATAATCCTCAGTTAGGGGCCAATATCCTTCACCCCAAAAGCCTACTAAAATTGGTTGTTTGGTAGCGTCCGTTGACATACGCGGATGTAGGTATCCGTCATGGATCGGAGGAGTAAGGTAGAAATGTTCCAGCGCATACGTGGGGTGAGGGAGAGTAGAAAACCACCCCAGTTCACCCGAGCAAGATTTGAGCCCACGACCTTCCCTGCCATAACTATATGAGTGACACGTACCCTTTCTGGCAAAACGTGCGGTAGGGGTGATTAAGAAAATGTTCCGAAGGGAGAAATACCTACACTTTACACCACTGGGGATTCGATTTCAACCTCTCCCGCCAGAACTAGATGATCCTGACATTAAGACGGTGTGCACCCAGGGGTTAGAACCTCGATGTCTTTAGCACAGCTGATGTCTGTTATAACGGTCGTACTTCCTGTACCCCAACCATTGAACCATATTTTTACCCTAACGCCTAACTTTGATGGTTCAAATACAAAAGAAATTAATAATAACAATACGCAAATTGAAAGAGTGAGAAAGAGTGTGCTAGGTAAGTTAAAATTGCCAAAAAAGGGGAAAACATCAGCAATGCCCACGCAATATAGAACAACTGCGGGCAGTCCCCCACGGCCTACCTCAACAACAAATACCATTTAACCAGAACGTAACTTTGCCTCAGAAAAGATTATCTTACAGACTTTTATTACCATGTGATGCCTAATGATGAACGTAAAGAGGGAGTAAGAACAAAATCCATCGTCCTATGTTGTTTATTAAATACGAATAAAGAATAATTACACAATTTTTTGTTTATTTTAGTTAAATTTCCAAGTTTTAAGTCCATTAATCTTTAACACATATTGTAAGTGTAAAAGTTTAAAGTTAAAGATTCTTTACTCTTCGAAATAAATACAAGTTCAAAAGAAATATTACATTACCATTGAATATTCCAACTTTAGTCAAAGTCCTAAGTTTTAATTCCATTTATCTTTGACACATATAGTAAGAGTCAACGTTTAAAGTTAAAGTTCGTTACTCTTCGAAATAAATACAAGTGCAAAAGAAATATAAACATTACCATTAGACATTTCAACTTTAATCAAAGTCCTAAGTTTTAATTCCATTAATCTTTGACACATCTAGTAAGAGTACACGTTTAAAGTTAAAGTTAGTTACTCTTCGAAATAAATACAAGTGCAAAAGAAATATAAACACTACCATTAGATATTTCAACTTTAGTCAAAGTCCTAAGTTTTATTTTGATTAATCTTTGACACATATAGTAAGAGTAAACGTTTAAAGTTAAAGTCTCTTCGAAATAAATACTAGTGCAAAAGAAATACTACAGTTGGATATTTCAACTTTAGTTAAAGTCCTAAACTTTAAGTCAATTTACCTTTGACACACAAAGTAAGGGTAAACGTTTAAAGTTAAAGTTTGTTACTCTTCGAAATAAATACAAGTGCAAAAGAAATATAAACATTACCATTAGATATTTCAACTTTAGTCAAAGTCCTAAGTTTTATTTTGATTAATCTTTGACACATATACAAGTGAAAAAATTCGTAATGAAAGTTCCAAGTCTTAAGTCAATTGATATAAGAAATGGTTCCTAACTGCCGAAAGAAAATTTTGAAAACATAGATGATTATGCCAAAAAGGAAATTTAGCTTACATTGTTATTACCCTCGCCTTCGTTTGCACTAGCTATAACCTGGGCCAGTCCCAGAGTGGCTCATCATTCACACGGGCACTCTTTTATACGCTGAAGCACTGGTCACAGAAGAAGGAAGACAAAGGGGAAGGGGGGGAACGAAAGAACCAGAACATGGCGGGAAATGATCCACACGCTTCTAGACGGCCGAGGAAACAAAACTTGGGCACTGGCGATCTTCGTTCCAATCGGAGACCAGGGGTGGGGGACGGCTGTTGTTGTTGAGTGTTTGAATGGGCGCGTCTCTTAGTACAATTTGGACGGTTGTCTGTTTCGTGCGGGTTGTTTCGGTGGGCCGGCCGGGCGTGTTGTAGAGCCAGCTGCTGGTGGAGTTGGCGCAATTGGGTAAGTCGGTTGTATTTCTTGTTCTTTGTAGTGTTTAGCTAGTGGCTAATGCTACACCATTTTTGAAGTGGCTTTGCTGGTCGACCAGATTTTTCTAGACTAGGTAAAATGTTTACCCACATTTGATTGTAGTGAGAAAATCAAACGTCAATCACTCTGTCATCGGCCATCTAGTGACACCTTAGACGATTCAACCATCGATAAAAGTATACAAATTTAGATGGCACGCACACCGGGATTCGAACCTCGATATCTTTAGCACAGCTAATGTTTGTTAGAACGGTCGTACTTCCTGCACCCCCACCCATTACGAAGGGGTTTTGCCGGTCAACCAGGTAGAATGTGTACCCTCATTTGCTTCAAACGTCATTCACTCTTTCGCCGCCCATCTAGTGAAGCCTTAGACCATGTGACCATCGATGCATGTATAAAATGCATTGTGACGGTAGATTGCTATAAAAGGACCTAGTAATTTTTTTTGCCAGTGATGGGGTTCTAATATGGTCGGATGATATGATGAGTTTTTTTCAAATGGCTTCATTATCTACTTTCACGTAAATGAGGGTACACTTACCTTTTAATCTATTCATTGCTAGCAATCCCACACGGCTTTGCCCATGACCCACTGTGGTGTGGTGTTAAAAAATAGCCTAATTAAAAATCCGGCTTCGAGATCCAAGTGCAGGTATGGGCTCAAACTACCTCCCTTATTACACCCGACTGAGATTCAAACCTCAATCTTCCCGTGTTCAGTAGTCTATAGCCTAATGCGAGAGTAGAGCTTTAGACCATGCAGCCACCGAAGCGGTGATTACCACTTTGTCTTCTAGTTTTTGCCGATTTGCTATGTATTACTCTTTTTAGCACCGCGTCTCACTAACCGTTCGGGTTATAATACGCTTAAGTACTATTTACACTAAAGGATTAGGAATTGGAAAGGTTGCACCCACATTTGCATGAGGAGGGAGAGTGGAAAAATCACCTCAGTTCACCCAACTGAGATTCGAACCTCGACCTCCCCCGTCCTTGGTATTCTAGCTCAACAAGAATCTGGCGCGCTAGCCAACTGCGTCACCGAGGCGGATTTCTATCACTCTGCACTCTTATTAGAGAGTTAACAATCTTTACGAGGGCTGGATCGTCTCTATACAAACTTCAACCAAACCAAATATTACAACAGATTGAAAGAAGAAGCAGAACCACGAGTCTAATCGGAATAGGAATTGGGAAGTTTGAATTCACATTTGCATAGAGGTAGAGTGGAAAATACCCCTAGTTTACCTGACCGAAATTCTAACCTCTAACTCTCCCGTCCTCGACCGTCTGGATATATACGAAACAAGCGCGTCAGTCAACTACGCCACAAATGTAAATTATTTTAGAAACAACTGTTTTATTAAATACAACTTTAAATATTATTTAATGCTTGAAAATAGTTTTGTTGACACAATAAAAAACATTTACACAAAATAAATTAGCCTCTTAAACCACACGCCAAATTAGGGGAAGTGTACCCACATTTGCAAGAGGGAGAATGGAAAATCTATTAGAAAACCTCCCTAAATACGTTCGACTTGATGAATGAATCTATAATATTTATTTTTAAATTGAATACTATGCCATGGATTTGTTTAGCTTACCCTGAATATTTATTAAAACTTATAATGTCCGCTTACAATACACACACACAAAACTTAAAATCGTTCTACATGTCTATAATTTAACACAAGAAAGAATTAAGGCTGAATAAATTAGATTTACTAAGGGAATGTATCTTAATTTCCCAGAGTTAGAAGTAGAAAACGATTTATGAAAATTTACCCGCGAAAATAATTTTCTGCTAAATCAAACCCCACGCTTTCCATAGCCTGTTTTTAAAATAGAAACTCAAACGTGATCTGGCGCGCATATTATTTATAGATCACACGAAATTGACACCTTTTAGGACCACGTCTTACTATGCGTTCGGGTTATGCGCGTAAGTACTAATTATACTATTGGATCAGGAATTGGGATGTTTGAATCCGCATTTGCGTAGAGGTAGAGTGGAAAACTACCCCCAGATCACCCGTCATGATCATACCGGTCTAGCTCGAGGGTGAAACCTTATACAATTCAACATCTGAAGCGAGTTTTTATCACGTTAATTTAATATTTAGTAATGCATTAACTTATATGCACCCATAGCAATAACATGATAGCCTTTTATATTGGATGGGCTTTACCTTTTATAAATATGTAGTCACAAATGAATCTTTTTTACAAGTATATTGTTTCCATTTAAATTTATTTGAAGTATTTAACGTGCACTTTGGAAACAGAATGTGGAAAGTGTTATGTTGCAACCATGTATTTCTGGAACCCACGCCTTTTGGAGCATTGACATTCTGGTATATTTCCGTCCCGAATGGCGTTGTAATTAGAGGCTTTGACTTCTGAAAAACAGGGGGTTATTCACACGCCAGAGGTGTTTCATGATGCTGCCTTGCGAGGCCCTCTTTCGCGTGTAATAACTTGGATTTGAACCCCGCTAACTTTTGGAGGGTATATAATGCCATAGCTCGAAATCCGAAGGAGTTTTTAGCATCCCTAATGACTGTTGGAATGGCAATTCAATCAAACAATTCTCTAACACGGCTTACGCTGTTAAATGCACGCGAATTTGAGCGACCGAACCGTTTGTACACATTTATACTAATTATGCTCATGATTTTAGACATTTGAAAATATATATTTAGAGGAAGCGTACCCACATTTGCGCTAAGGAAGAGTGGATAACAGGTATCAGTACACCCGACCAGGATACGAACTTCGATCTCCTTCTTTCAAAATGGCGGCTAGAAAAATTCTCACAAATTAGCATGGCCATATCAGGGACACCCATCTTAAATGCTTTCAGAAATATTTCTACAGGACATTTTAACGAATAACCAAAATATCCTGATCTACAGAGACAATATTTAAGTAAATTACATGAAACTAAAATTTACTACTTTAAGATATACAAACCTGCTTCGTTGACCATATGGTCTAAGGTTTAACTTTCGCAATAGACTAGATCTTCCAATGACGGGGAAATCGTGGTTTGAATTCCGGTAAGGTGTACCGAGAGGATTTTTACCTAAATGATTTCCCTCTCGTCTTTCACGCAAATACGGGCAAACTTCCTCCAAACTCAACCTTCCTCATCTCTAACACATTAGCGTAATTGTTTTAAATTGGTTGTTACGTTCAAAAGTTAACTCGGACATAACTGCTGCGCTGAGGTGTACAGGTTACACCGTTGCTGTCACTACCATTTTGGAGTATCTCGATACACCAGGTAGGCTATGTGAGATATTAAAACTATAAAGTTCATATTTACAGAGAGATACACACACATAAACAGATTTTATAAGTTTATTTATATTTATAAATATAATTTGAATTAAGAAGGGTATGCTATCTACTTTTTAATAAACAAAATATTGATACAGACATACAAAATAGGTGTAAGTTTCATGATAGTATACAGAAAATTAACAGTCGTTTACAAAATTAGTTTCATAATTGGTATACACATTCTAACTCCTGAAAAACGGCTCTGTTTACTTTAATCTGAATGAACGTGTCTTGTATTAGTGGATGGATTCTTTAAGAGCATATAATGCACACTTGTCGATAAGTTAGGCCTATCCTTTGAATCTTGTTTTAGTTACCATACATAACATGTGTGTCCTTCTTATAGTGAGTGTTAGGTTTAAGATGTAGGTATGTGTTCTAATGTGAAATATCAATCAAACTTGCATCTGTTGACCTGCAATTATTTGAATGTTAAAATACATTTTCAAAAAGCTTGTTTGAAAATGTAATTTAAATGGTTATAATTAAAAGCACTTTGATGATTATGTGCATTGACACCCTAATTTAGTATTCTAGTAAAAAGGACTTGAGAAAACATGCTATAAACACATTTAACTGTGCAGTATATAATGGTAAGAATGTTAATACATTATTAGTGTTATTCTTTGATATTATTAGAAGTAGCAGCTGAAGACCATATGACTTGACATATGACTTATGAAAGCTGTTTTAGTAGCATCTAAAATTTAATAAAACCTTCCCATTTAAACAGACTAGCTATGCTTGTTTTGTTCATACTATCCTTTATTTTTCAGATTTCCCAAGTACAAGCAGTGTCAGTCTGTCGCTGCCATTTCTTAAACCAGTGCTTCAAGTTTCGGTCAGCCTTTTCACATAACTTACATCCCTCTTGGAGACCTCAGAACTTTAAATTTGTCTATTATATGTAAAATAGTTGACAAAACATTCAAAACAATTATAATATTACCACATTTATTGTTAACACTATTATTATCTTTATATCTGCATTCAAGTGAATCAATTTTCTTTTTGATGAACTAGAAAGTGTAGAATTTAGAGTGAGCTATGATAGATGAACATTAGGTTGTTTGTTGCTGCGTAGTTAGACTTAAGGTTAGGACTCTTTGTTGATTACTTTTGACATTTTTGTGATGGATCTATTTCTCTTGAATAATAAATACCGTAAACTGATTTTGTTTTTTTTACCAAGAAAGCAGGTCTATAAACAAAAAAAGTTTTAATTTTTTGAAAAAAAAGTTTTAATTTTTTGAAAAAAAAATTTGTTTACTATGTTTAAATGTTCCAATAGATAACCAACCTTTATCTCTTTATATAGACCTGTTATAGCTAGGCAGTTTATAATAATTTTACATAGTAAATTACTGTTTATTAATATTTTCTACATTTAACTTGCTATTATGTCTTAAATTATGAAAAATGAAATTATAGAATTTAAAATTGAGCCTAGATTTCTCGGCTCTAGAATTTATAAAACTACCAAACAGTTCCCCATTTGTTGAAAATAACCCTAATATAAATATTGTTTTAAGTGATGTGTAGTAAAATTACAATTTCCAATATCCATTGTGTCGAGAATCGATCACCCTACATTAAACTATAAAATGAAAATATATCTACATTCTTATGTTATAAAGTGGTTAGGGAACTTTCCACTTCAGATCTGGAGTATCTCTGGAGTACTTGATTTCCTGTTTTTATGTTAACCACTTATGTTGTTGCTAAGGACTGCAGTTATTTTAATTCATTATCGCAAATTATATTTTGACAATATATATATATATATATATATAAAATTTATATTTTGACAATATATATATATGAATTATATTTTGACAATTTATATATATATATATTGTCTGCCCAATCTCTAGTGTTTATCTTTTAAAATAAGCTGACTGTGGAAAAATGATTATATTTATTTCCATTCCTTAGCAGGGTGGTTTATTATTTTTCATCCTAAGGTCCAAATTTGAGCATCTGTTTGAACCAGAGGCTGAAGATAAAGTTATAGTTAGATAGTTATAGTTAAATCTTTATAATATAAGCCCACAAACAACACTTAGAAATTATTTTTAATATTATATTAAATAGATTATATTTGGAAGAAGGTAAAGGAAAGGTGGATAGAAACATAAAAAGGGACGAGTTATAATATAGTTATTAGAGTTATATTATACATTAAATAAATTGTAATTTTATTTGGTAGAATCTTTCCAATTCTGTCATAAATAAGTTTAATTAATATATCAAAAATATTTTATGAAATATCAGTCACTTTCACTGAACTTATCATTATTAAATAATATATTATAAAGATTTTTATCACTCAAATAAATGCATAATGAGATACAGCCATGAGCTTTTCTAAATAAATGTTATTTGAATCATCAGGCCTTCTCCCAATGTTTGCCTGGTGATTATTAAAGGAAGTGGGAATTCAATAGTGTAAAAGATCAAATTATTTCGGTTTGTATACGTTTCTATTATATTGAATTGAACTTCAACAATATTGCATACAATATATTCACTGAATGTGTTACAAATCATCTAACATGATCGACACTAAACCCGCCTCAGTGGCGTAGTTGGCTAACGCGCTAGTTTTGTGTTGAGCTAGACCACCGAGGACGGGAAGATTTGAGGTTTGAATCTCGGTCGAGTGAGCTGGGGTGGATTTTTCTAAATGTTTTTTCAATCTCCTTTCAAAGAAATGTGGGTTAACTTCCTCTAAATTTAACCTTTCATATCCCTATCACATTACCTAGTGAAATTAGTACTTAGGCGTACAACCTGAATGGGTAGTAAGACGTAGTGCTAAAAAATGTATAATACCTTATTATTATTATTATTATTATCATTACTCTGGTACCTTTCTGTCAATGTGCTTGGTTACAGTAAGTGTAATCTGAGGTAGGAAAACATTAAGGTTTATAGCTCTAATACCAGTAAAAGAAAATTAAAAATGTTTATTTCAAAATTATTTAATAGGCTTCACTGGTAAGGAGCACAATCATCATGTTTTTTAACACACAATATTTATAATATATACATATGTTCTCTATAACGATCAGTTTCAGAGCAGCTTGTATTATGTTCCGTCACGCTTGGCACGGGGTGTATCATGGCCCGCTACTACAGCCTGTGTAAAGTTTGTGTCTTGATATTGTGCAAGTATAAACATTAAAATAAATAATTCACTTTTGTGGCCACATGGTCTAAAATGTCAAACTCACAAAAAAATTAGACTGCTGAAGATGGAGAGATCCTGGTTTGAATCCCAGTCAAGTCTACCGAGGGTGGTCTTTCGTAAATAGTTTTCTCTTTCTCCTTGCAAATGTGGGTACACTTTTTAATCCAAACTTCCTCATCCCAAACACAGTGTAATCAGTACGTATGCATATAACCTGACCAGATAGTATGACACAATGCTAAACAAATATAAATAAGAAACCGACCGGATTGTGTATACGATGGGCGATAAACACGGTACAACTAATTCTTTGTGTACTTTGCTACACATATTGGTGTGTGTGGATTTTTTACTACTAAGTTTAAAATGTAAGAATTTAGAGTTGAATTTACGTAACAATACAGCCATATTAGCATAAAGGGATTAAAAATCTACTCTCCTGTGTAGAACGAAAATATTAGTTCCCTGTCCCTCATTGGGACATACATTTAGCATCGAAATGAAAAGTATATCTCAGATGGTGTAAGTCCGTGCGGCGAGGCCCAGACTCTCAGATCGTTTAAGTACATGAGGGGAATAACAGTCTTTCAGGTGGTGTAAGTCCATGCAGCGAAGCCCAGATGATATTTCAATGCAGTGAAGTGCAGCTTCGGCGGAACTCTCCATGAGGATTTCTAACAGGCAGATCAACGTATCCCTGGCACAAAAGTTTTACGAATATAAATTATATGTTCACATCCAAGCAATAAATTAACAGTTCATTTTTGTTACAAACATCAATAGACTTGTCCTTTTTAGAACTTTTTCCCCCTCATTAATAACTTTGTATTTATGTTGAAGGATTTGGCAAATCATAAATTGGGGCTCCTTTACACATGGATAAACTTGATACATTACTTTGAGGTAAATAGACAAGATTATACCAAGCCCTCAAAAATTGAGTCAGGTAAATTCAAATTCAACATTCATATTATAAACCTATATGAAAATCGAGATAGTAGGCTAAATTTTAGCACACTGTCTTACTAACCGTCCGGGAGAGATGGCTATGTGTTAAGGATGAAGGTTTTATTTATAGGAAGTTCCACCGCATTTGTGTGGAATAATATTGGAAAACCAATAAGGAAAAAAAAACACTCGTTGAGCCTAACCTGACTAGTTCTCCATTCGGACCCCCGAGGCTCTGGACAGGGATGTGGGTGCAGTCTCTTCGATATAAAGCTCCAGGGAAGTTGACCTTGTCATAGAACAGCACTCGCACTGCTTCCAGTTCAGCTTCTGTGGTGGGAAACTACACCACATGTCGTATGTTTTGGGCCAAACAAATTGATATTTTCTTGACGACACGCTATACCGTTGACTGATCAACATTGTAGGCCTACATTTCTCCGCCAACAACCTAAAAATGCGAGAAAAGTTACTAGCCTATTTTACAAAATTATAGGAATAAATATGGAAGTAGGCCCTACTGTGATTTTTTTTAGAGGTAAGACTATTTTGGATTTTATATACATACAAAAATTCAATATTAAATGTCCACCAAAATCCCAATAGCTACTGTATGTCACAAAACAATCAATTAGCCTAATTGCTTCAATTATATAATAAAAATCAATGGAAGAAATATGTTGTCAGTAAATAATATAAGTCCTAATATAAAATTAACTCTTATACCGATGCTCAATTAATCTTAAATAACACATTACAAAAACAAACATGAAAACTTATTAATGTATTAAATCCAAATATTTAAATTAGTTGTTCCTTCTTAAAAAAATACCAGTTATGAACCATGTTTTTTTGTAAGTTTAGTAATAATAAATAATATAGCCTTTAAAAAAAGTATATTTACAATTTGGTATTAATTTACCTGTAAGCCTTCCGTGACATAAAACTAAAGGGTGGACAATATTTGTTGTAAATTAAGCTATGGAAGTCCTTGTTGTGTTTCGGGATCGTCAATTTCCAACATAGGGAAGCTATCTTTCCATACAACTTCCTTTTAAAATAGAAAACTTTTACGAAATTGTTCGTCAGAATAAGCCTAACAGGTGTCCTGGAAATCCCTAACATGTCTCCTTTAAATCATAACAACTTGATTAGCCTCTTCTTCAAAATAGTCGTCGATAACGTCTAAATACGTGGTAATCCGGTGGTTATGGAGCGCCATATTTTCTTGACAACACAAAACAATAATAACAGATGTGTGACAACTCTATTTCACATGCGCACCGCACCAGAGTAGCCCTGTGTATAAGGGATAGGATTAACGGAGAAGGTTGGTTGGGACCTACCTTTAGGTTTTCTCAAGTGCACGCCCGCGCGCTTGAGAATTACTCGGGGGCTCCGACGCGCCCTCGTCGTAACAAGCAAATCAACCATCCTCCGCCTTTTCTCCTACCCGTTCTTGCACACGGGCCAAAGTGGTAATCACTGCTTCGGTGGCTGCATGGGGCAACGCTCTACTCTCGCATTAGCCTATAGACTGCTGATGTTGGGGAAATTTAGGTTTGAATCTCGGTCGGGTGTACTGAGGGAGGTAGTTGGAGCCCATACATGCACTTAGATCTCGAAGCCGGATTTTTATTTAGCTTTTTAACTAGGCACTTTTTTTTAACACAATACCATAGTGGGTCATCAGCAAAGTCATGTGGGATTGTTAGTTATGAATAATTTAAAAGGTAGGTGTGTCCTCATTTGCATGAAGGTATATAATGAAACCATTTGGAAAAAACCCATCATTTAATCTGACCATATTTGAACCCCATCATTGGCAAAAAAAGACTAGGTCCTTGGGTAGCAATCAACCATCACAATGCATTTTATACATGCATCGATGGTCACATGCTCTAAGTCATCACCAGACGGCCGGTGACAAAGTGATCGACTCTTGAAGCAAATCCGGGTACACATTCTACCTGGTTGACTGGCAAAACCCCTTTGAAAATGGTGGGGGTGCAGGAAGTACGACCGTTTTAACAGACATCAGCTGTGCTAAAGATATCGAGGTTGAATCCCAGTGTGCACGCCATCTAAATTTGTATACTTGCATCGATGGTCCCATGGTCTAAGCTTTCACTAAACGGCCTATGACAGAGTGATCTATTTTTGATTTTCTCACTACAATCAAATGAGTATACACATTCTACCTTGTCTAGAAAAGTCTGGTTGACTGGATAATCCTCTTAGAAAATGGCGAGGGTGCAGGATGTACGACCGTTATGCTAAAAATATCGAGGTTTGAAACTTAGGTGTGCACACCATATAAATGTCAGGTTCATCTAAATCTGGAGGGAGATGTGGAAATCGAACCCCCAGCGGTGTAAAGTGTAGGTATTCCTCTTTCCGGAACATTTTCATAATAATCCCTACCACACGTTTTGCCAGGAAGGGTACGTGTCACTTATATAGTTATGGCAGGGAAGGTTTTGTGTTCGAATCTTGTTCTGGTGAACTGGGGTGGTTTTCTACTCTCACTCACTCCACGTAAATGCTGTAACATTTCTACCTTACTCCTCCGATCCATGACGGATACCTACATCCACGCATGTTGACAGACGATACCAAACAACCAATTTTAGTAGGCTTTTGGGGTGGTGGTTAGCGGCGCCTAACTGAGGATTATAAATCGCCGTAAGGCTTCCGAAGCCCCTGATTGTTCATAATCTGAGCTGTGTATGCTCTCTAGTTTCAACATCACCAGGAAAAAACCCATTACCACATAGGGGGTTGCGACATTGCGATGACGACACCGGGAAAACCCATTACCACATAAGGGGTTGCGACCCATGCCTTGAAGGAGAGGGGAGTGAGAAGAAGTTAAAGGGGTATCAAGGCAGGGGAACCATTTATCACACTCTTCAGGAGTCAGGAGAGCTTTGTGTTCCGTGTACCCTCCGATGACGAGGGAGGAACGCCCGACGCCGTGGACTGCATAAAATAAAATAAACTCTCGCACACGTCCCATTCTTACCCAGCCATAAAAAAAACAAATGAGCATTAATAAAAATATAATTAGCACTAATAAAAAATATAATGACTATGAATTAAAAAAACAAATAAAATATGAAAATAAAATTACCAACATGTTTGGAACAAGAACCAACATGCCTGGAACACTGTAGAGGGAGTCAGAAGGAAGGGATGGTGTCTGGAGTAGAGGGTAGGTGTTTGGAGGAGGGTAGGGTTGAAAACCAACAACTAATCAGAGAGCAAGGGGCGTGGTCACGTGACCAAATTCAACCAATCAGAGCATCGGGGTGGCAGGTCCTACCAGCTACTCATGTTGCATTCCCCAGCTTGAATCTAACATCTTGGATTTTTCACTCTTCGAATTTTTCTCCTAAAGATGAAATACTAAATAACTTATATACAAAATTTCAACTCTTTATGGCATCGGGAATTGGTACAAAAAGCATTGTAGGGACAGACTGACACCACGTGGATTATATAGATAGATGGAGTCCAGAGGTCAAATCTTTGTCCTACGTCGGACAACACAGAAACTCTTCTAGTTCCCCAAACAATAGGAAGGGTTCAGAGGAGTTGATAGAGTGAGATGTGTAAGAGAGAATTAAGCGTGGCGCTCCCAAGTGGTGATTTATGGCTGCTGAGTCATCGCCCGGAATAATGCGGCCATGCAAGTGTCCCGGGGAGTTCGTCATCCACAAAGCAAACAAGTTATTTGACGGTGAGACGGAGCGCGCCATTGTTGGTGACGAGATGATGCATCGATTATTACTACAAGTACAGTCACGTTCACGACAAAAACAACACAAGATTACCCCCCACCCCTCGCTTTCTGTGGAGATGAGAAACTAAAAAAAACTCTTAATTTTTTTTCCGGAAAATTCTCAAACTTTTTTCTGAAAAAAAACAACCTAATTTAATTTATATTCTGAAAATTGAAAACTGACACCTGGACACGGGAATCGAACCGTGTCCAGGTGTCAGTTTTCAATTTTCAGAATATGATTTCCTGGTGGTATTATCCCCACTAAAACGCTTTAACAATAGTTTCGGCTATTTGTTACATTAATTTAATTTAGTTCTAGTAAAGCAATATATATTTATAGCCGACTTCGGTGGTCTTGGGGTAAAGTACTCGCCTAACGACCCGATGCTTATTGGTTCATACCCAGCTTGGGCCAAGGGATTTTTTTTAGCGATAAAATCCATAGCACAACTTCTTTTGGGAGTCCCATGTCAATTGTGGTGTGTAAAAGAACCATGGATGGTATGTGAAGATACCTTTCCAGGCAAAATTGGTACGCTCTCATAGAAATTCAGTGTGTAAGTCAAAGGGGAACCACAACATTTCCTGAACCTCCCTAATGCATGGGACTTCTATCAGATGGTGAGGACAGTACTAACCAACAAATAACCTTGAAAGGAAATCATTACGAGTCCATTTTAATAGTAATTTTAATTTTTTAGCACCGCGTCTTACTACTCGTCCGGATAATACGCTTACATACTAATTACTCTAATGTGCTAGGCATTGGAAAGGCTATATTTAATGTAAGTTTACCCACATTTGTGTAGAGGTAGAGTGGAAAACAATTTTAGAATAAACCTCTCAGTACACCCGACCGAGATTCGAACCACCTTTTCTCCCCTTAATCAGCAGTCTAGTCTACTGCGAGAGTATTTCCCTCGACCATGCGGCCACTGAAGCGGGTTATATTAATTATTGATTTTTGTTAAACGATAATTTATGCAGGCTATAAACAATTTAAAACATTTAAATATGACCAAATTATTAATTTATTTTTTTAGTTTTAGACAATGTAGGAGATTAAAAGTTCTGTTTCGACTAAAATATATAATATAAATACTCATCATTTAATTTATAGAAATCCTTAAATTATTTTAAAAAAAATCTCAAATACGTCAGCCAGAAATCGAGCAATTCCAAAAGAGCAGCCGCCGTCTATTGGCGAAGACAGTGACAACTTTTGCTGATATAGGTTGTCGTGTGGTCAACACAAACGAACCCTTCGTCCTCTAATATCAGTTTCATAGACCGTACTCGCCCCCAGTGATTTTTCTTTGCAAGTGGATGTAAACTAATGTAATTCCAGATCCGTTTTTTAATAGGTCTTACACCCGCCTCGGTGTCATAGTTGGTTAACGCGCTTGTCGTGTTGAGCTCGACTGCCGAGGACGGGGAGATCGAGGTTCGAATCTCGGTCGGGTGAACTTGGGGGGGAGGGGTCCTAAATGGTTTTCCACTCTCCCTCCACGCAAATGCGGCTTCACTTCTTCTAATTCAAACTTCCCAATTCCTAATCCATTAGCGTAATTAGTACTTAAAGCGTATAACCCGCACGGGTAGTAAGACGAGGTGCTAAATATTATTAATAGGTCTTAACGTTGAGCCAAAAGAGACCTCCAAAGAAAGGTCCACACCGACTTTAAAGTTGTTCCACCATTTTGAATTTTTTTGGGGGGTTAAACATTTTTTTTAAAAACTTTTTGGAACTTTCTCGTCTGTTACAGGCTAAAGGTATTTTTTCAAAATAAGTTGTGGTATTTATTCTTGTGTGTAACAATTGAACATAAATTGTAGGCCAAATAGAAATATTAGAATGGAAGGGCAACAATTCGAAAAGTACTCTAGAGTCGCGACTATCTGGCTGAAAATGGCGGCATTCCGGGCCGGATAATACTGAATCCGAGTGTAAATAATTTTCAGTATGGGTTTGCCTACTTAAAAAAAAAATCGCAGAACATTTAACTTAGTTTTAGTAGAATTTGACCATTTTCTGATTGCTATGTCAAACAGGAATACAGTAAAAATTAAACGAGAAAGAAACCTTTTAGATTCTCTACTATACATTTTATTTTGTAAACGATCCATTGGCTACAAAGCAAGAACAAGTGAAAATAGAGCTTCAAATGGATGACATTATAAATTCAGTAAATTTTGGATCGGTACCGGTTTGTTTATTTTAAAACACACTTGTTAATACCGAGAACTGGACCGGATAATACGGAGGGCCGGATAACCACGACTCTAGTGTATATTTTCGCTATTTAGTATTTTTTGTTTAACTATTTTTTAAACGATTATGAAACTGGAAAACAATTGAAAATAAATCAACCCAAGACTCATTTTTAAAGGTGAATTAAAAAACAAAAAATCACGATAACTGATGATGATTATTGGTGGTTTTTTAGAAAAAAAAAGTTTATTATAATAATCTATGTGAAGTGCTTTTTAAAATGTCAATAGTCTCATCAGAAGTCCATGACAAATTAAAAGTATTCTTTTTAATTCCTGCATGTTCTGTGTTAAAAAAGTCAGAAGTTATCCGAGTGTACTGGTATGGAAAGGGCGTAACGACGGCGACTGGCCCTCTAGGGTTTAGAGAGATGGGTGGGGGCGGGGGGGGGTGTCTCCATGAGCAGTGCTTCCCACACCCCTTTTTTTCCACAAGCGACAACCGCTGAATAGTAAGTTACAACTGTGGAACTCACCCCGACTATGGTCCGTAGGGAGAGCACCCCCACTGCCCCAACCCCCTTTTCACCCAACACATGAAGTGGTTTTACAACTACCCTCTTATCCCCCTTACATTTTCATCTAAATCATGTCAACATGATATAAAACTTTTTTTTTTTACGGGCAGTAAAATATGTTTTGAGACAAGGTAGTTTTTGTATTATCATTTTGTTTTTTTAGAAAGTATTTGGAGTTTTAAAATTTTTGTAAATATCACATTGTGTCGGTCGACTTCCGCCCCTCCCCCCTCTCCCCATCAACCGGAGCGCGTTGTTTTCTCAATGGAATGGTTAGATGTTTGGTTTACTTTCCTTACTCGTACTAATGTTTTAGTTGGATTATGGTATGATGGAACTTTTTTTTTATAAAATACAAACGTGTTTTATACTTTCTCGCTACTCCTTGGAGGAAGGTAGTATTGTGAACAAAACAAAAATCGAATTCGAGATTCCTATGGACGTCGACGTTTATTACCTCCCTACACACACCCGAACCTGGAAAAGTATTTTTTTTATACCGTCCGTCTGTCTGTTACTGGGTCTAGAGCCGAAACCATTTTACCGATAGGGCTAAAACTTAAGTGTATAGGGTTTTTATATGGTCCTCTCCAAGGGGTTTTTGCAATTAAATATCTAACCCTAAAAGTTAGGGTAGTTTATTTAAGGGAGGAAATAGAAAAAAAAAAGCGACTTTCTCAAAATAGGCTTTATTTTAATTAAAATTCGTGTAAAAGCGCTATTTAAAGATGCAAACAAAATGGCGAATCTTCTTTTTTCGGAGAAATGACTTAGGACAGAGGTCGGCGGTCTTTTTTGGGACAGGCCTATAAACTTAACAAAGGTCCCGCGACCAGCCATCGTCTCTCCTCTATTACTTAGATTCTTTTTACTTATCTACAAAATCTTAGATGTATTACATTTCATTTATTTGAGGAATTAACGATTGAGTCTATCAGCACACGACTTATAAACTAAGTTAAATATGTAACACACACAACAAACAGTCAATTCATCACTGTGAAAGGGGAAACCCACATTTCACCAATGATAAGGATTTCGGCTATGCCAGGAATCGAACCCGGGACTTATAGTTCCGTATACAGACACGCTACCGAGCTATCTGAGGTGTCGGACTTCTGTATGTTCAACTATTTAATTTTTCTTCTAACATTTTGGTCAAACTCGAATATTATTTGAAAGTACTTGATATCTGCGGGTTCAAAATATCGACTTTCAGTGACAATATTTCCTTGCACTAGCGAATGAAAATTACCCTGAGATGGACCGGTTGCTATCGCCTGACTTAGGGTCCTTTACGTTAGCGGAAACCTCCAATTTATATCTCCGCAAGTCTTTGAGATACAAAATAGCTTATTATTGCAAAGTTGTAGTAAGACTGATACGAATAAAAAAAAATGTATTCAAAATATATGTTCATAAAATCAGTAGTTTTCAAGCTAAAAGCAAATATTTTTTTCTAAATGAAGGTCTAGGAAATGGCGGGTGGTTGGCAGGGGGGTGAATAATTCCTAGGCTCTTTCCTCAATATTTTTCTGTAAAAGTTCATATTATTTAATTTATTTTGGTAAAATGTGATTTAAAAAAAAATTGTTTCTGCAACAATATATATTATTTAGTTTCACATATCTCAATAGTTTTAAATAATTATCTTTATTTTTAGGTAAAGGAGTGCGAAAGTTTGTGCGGTGCATTACTTAATTTATTTTGTAGTAAACATTGTTAGTGTTTTGATACATTGTTAGTGATGGTATTGTATTATTAAAATTTGAGGCATTTAACGTGCACTTTCTGAACCGATTCATTATATCAGCACACGAGAATTTCTATGAGCGAGGTTGAAAGGTCTTAACAATTTTGTCGGGAAAAGTATTTTCACTTATCTTTCAGGATTCTTTTACATGTCACAATCGATATGGGGCCGACGGCTTTACTACCCTTCCAAAGGAAGTTGTGCTGCGGGTTTTTATCACTAAGTCAACCCAAGCTGGATTTGAACCCACGAACATCGAACATCGGGTCCTAGGGCGAGCACTTCACCCCAAGACCACATGGGTCGACAGTAGGTATTGTAAATATCTATCAAAAGGGAAAGTTGAAGATCACATGACCTGACAAATTGAATATATGAAAGTAAATCTAGCAAATTTGTTTCATGAAGCTTGGACTGTATTTATATATGTTGGACAAAAAGCCCGAAAACGGCTAATTGGACAGATTTTTTTGCTCAATCCTAGGATTGAACGTTTTAAAGTGACCAAATCCCGAAGTTCTATTCAATTTCGGGCTTTGACTGTCTCAAAAACGCCAAACCTAGGATTGTGTAGTTACTAAACGACCAAAGTTGAAAATACAGTCGTTAGGTTAAGTTAAGTCAGGCTTAAAAAAATTTGGTCAGGTAGTTTTGTCATTCAAAATAAATTTGTAATTCCTGTCCGGTTTTGTTTGCATAGCAATGAGATCCTTTTGCCCTCTTGAATTCACATGGTTGCTCAAAATTGGGCACACGCCACGAGCTCAACCTGGTCAAGAAACAAACTAAAATATTATTTCAATATTTGGTCGTTAAGTAATAATTGCACAATCCTAAATTTGGTTGTTTGGAGACGGCCAAAGCCCAAAATTGAATATAATTTCGGACTTTGGTCATTTTAAAATGTCTAATCCGTCTATTGGCGGTTTTCGGGTTTTGCGCCCAACATATACAACATTTTTATCATATGATTAGGTGTGTCTTAACAACTATAAAAATAACTATGTTTACATTAACGCATTCATACACCAAATCTTATTATCTACATCTGTCACTTTTGATAGATAATTACAATACAATAACAATAATAATACAGTAAAATGTTAACATTATTGATCATCTATATTAATAAAACCCGCCTCAGTGGCGTAGTTGGCTAACGCGCCGGTCGTGTTGAGCTCAACTGCTGGGGACGGGGAGATCGAGTTTCGAATCTCGGTCGGGTGAACTGGGGGTGGTTTTTCCACTCTCCCTCCACGCAAATGCGGGTTAACTTCCTCTAATTCACCCTTCCCAATTCCTGTTCCATTGGCGTAATTAGTACTTAAAGCGTATAGCCCGAACGGGTAGTAAGACGCGGTGCTAAATATTATTATATTAATTAAGTGAAGAATTTGTCTCATAAACATTGCGCAATACATACCACGACCAGAGAGCTGAATATTTAAAATTTGTGGCTTTTTTGCATGAAAATGTGCTCCTCAAAGCAGATATTTTAAAATTTGGATTTGATTTGTTTATAAATTAATTAAAAACTGGGTCGAAAGCAATAAAATGAAGATTTTTTTTGTGTGTTTTTAAAGCAAAGGAAAGCATTGGTCGGGTTACTTATGTTAGTAAAAAATAAGTATTTCCTAAAAGGAGCTTCAAATGCCAATTTG
Organism: Timema douglasi; assembly: GCA_901482245.1. Lineage (NCBI taxonomy): Eukaryota > Metazoa > Arthropoda > Insecta > Phasmatodea > Timematidae > Timema > Timema douglasi. The sequence continues at coordinate 228,267 of CABEEJ010000123.1, forward strand.
TTGCATTCTCACTTCCCCTGGGAGAATTTGGTGTTTGCCACCATGCTTACTGGACATCCTTTACAAGAGGTTATTTTCACATCTATTAACTACACGAATGAGGATACATGTATTTACAATTGACCCTCTTGTCCCTTCCCCCACCACAACTGTACCGTACTAACAGATAACTTTCTCCTATTACTACCCCCCCCAGCTGGATTGTATCGGCGTCTAGACTTATTTATTGTTGGGTAATTTTTTTTCTTATCACTGTCTTACTACCTGTTCAGGTTGTACACACTTTGATGCGCACGGTCTTAAAAGACAGATTATATCAAGCAATTGATTCACAGACTAATCAAATTTTATAACAAACACAACATCCAGTCCCCTGAAAGTTAATTCATCACTGTGTAAGGAAATACTACAATCTCACCAGTGATGCATTTTCCGACCATGACGGGAATTGAACTTGGGATAACTTTTTTTTTTTTAGCCCCGCGTCTTACTACTCGTTCTGGATGTACGCCTATGTACCAATTACACTAATGTGTAAGGGACTAGGACAGTTTAATTTTGAGGAAGTACACCCACATTTGCGTGGAGAGAGTGGGAAGCCATTTAGGGAAAACCACTATCAGTGCACCTGACAGGTATCGAACCCCAATCTTCCCGTCTTCGGCAGTCGACTAGACAACATGAGAGTAGCGTGTTAGACCAGGCGGCCACCGAAGCGGGTCTGGGACTCTTAACTCAGCAGGCAGCCACACCTCAGATTGAGCGAAGCTGTCAGACATTGTAAGATTAGTAACACAATATTTGAAGGAGTAAATAACTGATAAGGTTAGCTTAAAGGTAAATGCACTCAGATTATAATAGTAAGGTTAATGAGAGCCAAGTGACAAAAATATTCTGTGGAAAAACCACAATTGACCAAGATTTGAACCCTGGTCACACTATCAATGTCAACCATACATAATGTGAGTCCACACCTTAAATTTCTGGATCGGTGCTGCAGGTTCAAGTATAAATAATAAATTGTGAGGGATTGGGTAAGATAAGCCTTATTTAATATCATTTATAAACAATCCCAAAAAATTAGAACCGGTAATAAGATTTACATTTTATAATAACATTTAAATTCAAAATAGTGTGACATACAAACAAGTTTTTTTTACATAGCAAAATAGTTATAAAAATAATTGACATAAGATGATATTGGAATGTTTAACTGATGGATGGATTCATTTAAGTATAAAGAGTGAATACGTATCACCTATTGTCCAATTTTAATAGAAAGGGCCTTTTAGAGAACACAAACTTTTTTGCCGCGGTCATGAATAATATATTTTACAATATTATTATTGTTATTTTATATGAATTGATAATATATATTAAAATTGAAACCTGTAGGTCACATGACTTGATGTGCTAATACGTGAAAGTAGATCTACAGGATAGATTTTCTAGCTTTGAGATAATGTCCTTCATATGAAAATTTGACTCTACGTAGCCATATTTTTAAAGCATTCTAATAATAGTTATATAAAAAACACATATATGTGGCATTTTTTTGTTAAGTTTTTGTGCGTTAAACACATCCATCTTAAAAAAGTAGAGTTTTAATTTATATATATATATTACTACTAACAAAGTAAGATTCTTAAAAATGAGATTTTTATCTCAAAACAAGATAATGGGTGAGTACACTTAAAACATCACAAGTCTTGATCTTTAAGAAATACTACACGATTGAATGATATTTTAAAGGACTATTGTCTAAATTAGCAAATGATAAATTAACTGTTTTGGGTCTAGTTGATGTGTGTCCTAGAATTATCTTGGAATTAGCAACTAATAAGCAGTGTAGTAGCTCTAAAATATATATTTTAAATCTAAGAATTGAAAGCCACCTTTTGAGATTCAATTTCTTTAAAACCAGGTGTTCAAACAACGTTCAAAATTTTAATATTTAATTTTTGCTATCTCATACAGAGATTGTGATTATGACGAATCTAAGTTTTAAGTTTTACGTGCCCTTGAAGCCAAGATGACCGTGGGTCTTGTAAATTATGTGTTATTGGAGCTACAGCTGTATCGGATATAACTTAGTGGATTTAATTCAAATTTGGTATTTAGATAATAGGCCTATATAGTCATACTTTGAGTTATCATTTTGATTTTGTCTCTAACCCTCAAATTTAAAGTGTGGTAATTTACTAATAAATGGTCTTTTTTTCAAGTTCAAAATTCTTTAAAAATAGTTTTGGATATTTTGTTTGAATAAAAAGTGTTTATTATGATTAGAAAAATAAATTTTCATATTTATAAAGGAAAACCTGTTTAGAGGTAGTGTACTGAAAATTTATTTTTTAAATTGTCACTAAATTTAATAAACGTGTTAGAAAGTTTGTACGACTGTCTCAATAAAAAATTTGTTATCAGGAAACCCCTTGTAATCTGTTGATTAACAAACTTTGCTACAAAATAAATAATGTTGGGTAGCTTCTACAATTTTTAATTATTATGAAAAATAAAAGCCTTTCGCTTAGTGCATTTATTGAGTTGAAACTAATAGATTATCAAAACTTAAATCAATTCAAAATCTGTAGTTATTTTTATATAAAGTAGTCTCGGAAGCTCGACCTAATGTGGCCTGAGATTGTGTTGAGTTATTGAAATGTCGAGTTTTACGAATGAACTTGCATAAGATGCATGTTTACATATTACACTACCACTATAGACGGCTCATTTGCAATTTTCCCAACAGATGTAATGGAAGTAAAAAATATGATAAGAAATCTTAGTAACTCAAAAAGTCTGCCTTTTGATAAATGTTCTAATAAACTAATAAAACATTGCTCAATTTTTTTTGCAGAGTATATATCTGTTCTATTTAATACATCTATAACAAAAGGACAATTTCCGGAACAGCTGAAAATATCAAAAATTATTCCCGTATATAAGGGCGGCACTTCGAAATGTGATCCATCAAATTACAGGCCTATCTCACTTATATCCTCCATATCAAAGATATTAGATAAAATAATGAAAGTTAGACTACTTAAGTTTTTAGACAAAATACATTTTTTCAAACATCCCCAATATGGATTTAGGGGGAAATCTGATACACTAGTGGCGGCTTTTGAATTGATTGACAAAATACAAAATACATTGGATGACAATACTAAGCTATTTGGAGCTTTATTTATTGATTTAAAAAAGGCATTTGACACTGTCAACCATGAAATTCTATTATACAAGCTGTCTAAAATAGGAATAATAGGAGTAGCTCTTGAGTGGTTTAAGAGCTATATTACTAACAGAAATCAATACACTTACATAAACAATCACGAAAGCACTGTACGTGGTGTCACGTGTGGGGTCCCTCAAGGTTCGGTAATTGGACCTTTACTTTTTCTTATTTATGTTAACGACATTTTCCAGGTAAATTTTCAAGGCCATTTACAACTATATGCAGATGATACAAGTTTATTTTATATTGGACCAAATTTTAAAACTATAGCAGAGGATATTCAAACAGACCTGAAACTGTTATACCATTGGTTAAGAGTCAATAAACTGTCGCTAAATCTTGAAAAGTCTAACTATATTATTTTTACTAGACCGGGAAACAAAGATAGAAAGAGTATAGATAATTACCAGATAAGCTTTGGGAATAACGTTCTGAAACAAGTAAGGAAAGCAAAATATCTCGGTCTGACCATTGACAGCTCACTATCCTGGAGCTCACATATAAACCATGTCAAAAAAAAAATTAGGGGTCCAGTTGGGGTGCTCAAAAAACTCTCTTATAAATTCACTCCAAACGTGTTAAAGCCCATCTACTTTGCTCTGGTTAACTCGCACTTGTCCTACTTAAATGTAATCTGGGGTAATACTTTTAAAAGTCATTTAATACCACTAATAAGACTACAAAACACAGCACTAAAGAATATTTTTCAGCTGCCCAAAGGTGAGGACGGCGACATTATGCTTAAAAGGTTGGGTATTTTGAAATTAACTGAAGCTATTTTTTTGGATACGGTTGTAATGGTATATAAACTTGAAAACAGCCTAACTATTAGTAACCTAAAAATTGGGGAACACAAAAAGGGGAATTACTCTACAAGAATTAGAAATAATTATTTCCAGAAAAGAGTAAACACCACTACTTTTGGACTCTACTCAATAAAGATTAAGGGACTAAAATTTTTCAATATAATACCACAAGAAATAAAGATGAAAAAACTTAATCTTTTTAAAAAAGAAGTTAAAAGATACATTCTGGAAAATAATGTTGACCAGGTGATATGTGGGTGAAACGTTATTTGTAATTTTGTAGAAACTGATATTATAATGGGAGCAGAATGTGTATGTATATCATGTGTATGTATCCTGTACTTTTTTTTCTTTCTATATTTTGTGAAGGTTTTGTTGTTGTGGATGTACGCTTTTATGTTTAATTGCAGTTTTACTATTATTGGGCTGAATGCATCTAAAATAATGTGGCCGGATGAGGACAAATAATTTATACCCTGTTATAGACCTCACTTTCCTAAATGTATGTAGCTAGTTAGTGAATGAACCACGCCTACATTAGGATGTTTATATGCATACGAGCCGATCTTGGCTCTTTTTGTAAACAACTTCTGAATAAATAAAAAAAAAAAGGATGAATCACAGTACAGTATAGAATATTATAGGTAAAGTTGTACTGTACTGTAGTAACTTATTGTAATGTACAGTACAATATACTATGAGTTAATATAATGGTGTATATACATACATGTAATATACAGAAACACAGTACAGTACTGGACATATAATATTGTATTGATTCAAATAACACGTTAATGAATTGGGAAACTAACAAACACAGCACTTGTAAAAACACCACAGCACGACTGTTCCACTCCAGAGAGGTTATACCGTTGAATGACCTTGGATTGTGATGACTAGCGCCAAAAACTGTTTGCACGCGCATGTCGAGTTTCAGAGACTCTACTGTAGGCCTACCTACCTTAGAGAATGTCCAAAACGATGTTTATGTGACAAAAAAGGAATTGTTAATTTAGATAGCACAAATGGTTGGACTACAAATAACAATTTATTTTTAACAATTCAAGAGATTTAAAGTTTGAATCCATCTCTAGCCAGAACTAATGGTTCAGATACCTTATGATAATGTAAATAAGAATTTTATTTTTAATTTATTATTCACGTTGAGCAATGTCTCCAAATAATGTATTTTTAGGTATAAAAATGGAGATATACATTCATAGCATACAATTCTATTTCTAAATTGTTTGAATAAACATTGTCTAGAAGTTCTTTAACATCATCGTCGGTGATGTTAGAATGTTTGTGAAAAGTGAAGCTCCTGAGCCGTGGACAATTGAAAAGATGATTAATAGTCTCTTTGCTTAGAAAGCAGCCGGCAAATAAATTATTCAACTCTTGCATGGGATTCGACCCCAACACTTGCGCTATAAGTTGATCAAGACAGCCATATTGCGATGCACATTGAAAGTTCAGTATTTTAATTTGTTTTGCACATGTTAAAAGGATGGGAAGAGTGGTGAACGGATTCCAGCCGTTCCCCCATATATAAACACACTGGAGACTGTAAAATAAGTTTTGTTTACTAGGTATGGTCTCTCTAGAACCATTCATTTTTACCGTCGTCTCTCGCAAGTGAAGTTGTTTCAATCCCGGGCAGCACTGTCCGATGACACACACTAGTTTCGCGCTGATATTGTCACAATGTAAACGAAGACAATACAGTAAATGACCTTTCACACTGAGTAAACTGAAAAACGAGTCCCCGATGGGAAACATAATCAGTTCGAGAGTGGTAGAGTTAATGGTACTCTCCGCTAACGCATTTAATATCATCACATGGCTACCGACTGCATTTTCGAAGGTGGGGAAACACAGGGAAAGGTTATCTAGTTTAGGGCAAAGCCGCGCCGCCGCAAATATATGGGAAATATCTGGGTGCTGGTCTATGATTCGTCGAAGAGATAAAGTCCTCACATCATCCATTTCTTGCGCTATCACCAGGCCCATATCATTATACGAGACAAACTCTATATTTGGCAAAGCTTTTATTAGTTGCCTTATACCGGATTTGCTAACCACGCGTCCGGCGCTCTGGCTACGGATCATCTTGTTCATATAGATCACTTTGAGTTTCTTACATTTGCTAAGATGTAAGAGGCCGTTGTCAGAGACAAAGAACTTTATCTTTAAGGCATTGAAAAGGTTGTTCCCGTCCGCATATGTGTGGTCCGCCTCCATCTTTGATACAATGTCTATTTGCTCCAGTTGGGGGCAACATTTCCCGACCACTTCGAGAATCTCATCAGTACAAGCAAGGTAAAGGTCTAGCACGACCAGGTTGTTGAGGCGACTCAGTTGTGTCATCCAGAACGAGTTGTCCCCACACACTTTGAATTTATAGCTTTCATGGTTGACGATAAACTTCAACATATTTCTGTGCATGGAGACGGCCGTGAGAATGCGGTGGTCATTCTTTAGATTTGTTTCGGTCACGAATCTCCTTGTGTCCCATAACTCGTCCAAAATTGTGCTCGGGAGGTTGTACGCGAGGTACTCCTGAAATATTACAATCTGCTCACGACACTTGTCTTGATCGTAGTTTCCATATCTTTTTTCCAAGGTAGAACAAGCTTCACAAATCAGATTTAAGACATATCTTATGGAGGTTTTGTAGAGACTCCATGGTTCTTTTCGAGGAGGCATCACTGACATGAAGAGGGGTGTTCTAAAAACAGAAAATAAAAATAATGACTATTGTACACTAACATTGCTTAACAAATCAACATATTAGTTTTAAAAGCTAATAAGCATGTGTAAAAAATATGTTATGTTATATTGACAGAGTTGATACAATTATCAGTGTATAACTCGAAACACATATACATAGGGATTCCACCTTTCCAAAAATAAAACGAGGGAGTTTCAGTGCTGGAAGCATGACCTAATATCAATTTTCAGCCTTATAAGGTAGGTATTAATAAATGCTTTTAAAGGTAGATCCATGTAACTTAATAGATAGTAATAAAAGCTGGGTTTTTTTACATATAAGCCTAAGGGTTGTTTCATCCTCAATCCTTCTTTTGATTTTCTTCTCCCACGAACTTGATCTGTGCAAAGTTTGAATTAAATTGGTACTGTAAATGCATTTAAGAGCTAGTGTAAGAAATATATTCAACACAGACAAATGCAAATAAGTGGAGTTAAAACGGAGAATTGGTTTCGCTCGTTTAATAAATCAAACCACGCGTTTCTATTGGGTTTTACAATCCTCTGACAATATGTACTATAACGAGCGCGCAAACAAAAATCTCCCACCCCAATTTGTTTTTCCCCTTTCACCTAAGCAGGCGCAGAACGCCCCCTAATCGCGGGGCCCAGTACGACCACATTGTTTGCACACCTATAAGGGGGTCTGGTTGGCAGTAAGGGGTGATTTAGTCTGACTCCTATTTTCCTGTTTGTTTAGCTGGATGTTTGTAGCCAACATATCAATTTGGTACACACACACATATATTGTACCGATTGTGAAACCCACGCATTACTACTTTAAATGTAGGCTTATAGAAAATGTCTTCACAGTGACCAAAATGTTTGACATAACCTTAGTTTACAGGGTTATTCAACAATATTTTCTTAATAGTGTTAAATTACTCACCATATGAACATTCTTATCTTAGACTATCTTTCAAATATTTACTGATAAAAATGAAATTTGTTTTTGTCATTTATTGAAATTCCAGAAACAAATAATATCTATTGGTTTATCTTTAATATCTATGACAACAACTCTTTACTTTACATTAAATGAGAAACTTAGCAAGCTTGTGTTACTGTCATGCCACGATCTAGTAATATTAAGGTCTAATCACAAAGCACAAAGAATTGTGAAGCAACTATATTTATTTTAAAAGAAAACATTCATGTAAACTTTTTTTTAGCCAATCAGATTTTTTATGGATTTAAATTAACAAATAACATAAGTTAAGTTCTAAATAATATTTACGGATATAGTTTGGTGCGTTTAATGAAAAATATAACTTATTAAGATTTTATGTACAGCGATACTAGCACAGTCTTTCTTCTTATGCGGCTCATGTATGCAACTTTAAAGCTTATTGCTCTGGGAAACGGAAAGATGGAGACACTGCCCGTGAATTTAGAGAAATATGGCTGTCTAGTCAGGTAAGGATACTTAATGTGTACTATATAAATGTCTGAAACTATTTTGAAAGATTATTAAATCTAGTAATTTTTACTATCATTATATGTCTTATATTCTCTCATTCCTTTGAATTAATTTTATGCATGAAAAATTGGAATTTTAGCCCACAATTAAATATTTTCTCAACTTAATGTGGGTTCGGTCGGTGTAGGCCTCGAGGTCTTTGAATTTTTAAATCTTATTTTCTTGATTACATTTGTATAGTAAGATTAATTTATTTTTGTATAGTTTAAAATGTTCTTAATTTTAATCTCACGTAAATGCTAGGGGCTTTCTTGTCTTTATTAAGAAAATATATGCTCAGAAGAAAAATTCCACATAAAGGTGGGCCCTTAAAATAAACATTTTTGTAATAACTTAATATATGTAATCTGACTCAAAATAAGAATGTTATTTAAACAAGATGAGCATACTTCTTGTTAGACTTAATTTTAACAGACCAATATCCTAGTGCTATGACCACTTAACCTTCTTTGTGATAAACCTAATGTTGGTTTTATGTAGTCCCCATTGTGTACACCCAAAGGAAGTGCTCATGTATAGTTAAATCTTTCATTCTCGTCTTTCTCACTCATTCATCAAACTTAATTGAAACGTGGTTTAGTGGAATTAGAGGAGATATTTCTTTTTATATAGATTTTAGTGCAATGATAGTGCCTTGTATCTTTGTACAGGTAAATTTTAATAGAAATACTGTTTTAGAAGATACAAATTATCTTCGTTGCCACAGTTAATAACATTTTACTACATTATTAGTGTTAGCAATACAGATAGTATGGTATCTGTCAAAGGTGACAGCTGCAGATCACACCAGTTCTACTTGATGTATGAGTACGAGAAAGTAGATCTAGTAGCTTTTATAGCTGTATTTTAAGTATGGAAATTTGACTTTATGTAAACATAAGCAGTAAGCTACAGAGTAGGCCTAGTACATGCACAATTTCAAAGCTAAAGTCACAAATTCAACTCACTGTCGATATCTATAGCTGTGTGCCATTTGGTGCTCACAGTTGAGAAGCTTGAATAAAGATTGGGAAGCGAGGCTTGATTGTAGCATAACAAACCCTGGTTCTTTCTCAAAGGGTAATTACAGAAATCACAATTAAAAAAGTAAATAGTTTTGTTCTTTGATCGTGAAGAAAAAAGTGGTCTTGGGTATTATTGGTATACCTAAAGTATTCTTGATAATTCGAGGTGGATGGAACCGAGACTAGATCCGATTAATAACTTAGATTGTATACAAACACTGGTAAAATTAACAGAGAAGGGTAGATGTGAGCCTGGTCTATAAAACTGAGATTAATGGTGAAAGGGTTAGTTGTGCTGACCACATGATACCTTCTATCTGCAAAAGTTGGCACTATCATCACAAACTGATGGTGACTGCTTGGTCTGTATAACTCGATTACAGGCTGACACCATGGAGGTTTTTTCTTTAGCTATATATGTTTTATAAAGTGTAAGTTAGTCAATCAATAAAGGTCCAGTAGTATTTGTAAGTTTAAGTTCTTTTTTGTGATTTGAATGTCCTAAATTAAAGGATGTACTGTCTATATTCTCTTGCTTACTAATCTAGCTATATATGATCTGTAAAAGTGGCCTATAAACTGTTTACCAGGCTTTCTCAAACCGAATATAAGAGATTATTAGTTTTTGTAATTTTTTCCTCGCATCTCACTACCTGTTCAAGCTTTATGCTCATGTTTTGGGGACAGGGCTAGATTGATATCTGTGGGGGCCCCCGGGCCGTTAAAAAGTTGAAGGTCTCAACGTTAAACAAATATTTTTCATTTCAAAATTATCATTTTTTTCTTGACAAAATTAACCTCCAAAAGTTCAATGTCAAAGGTATGATTTAAATTAGAGGCACTATTATCACAATAAATTATAATTATAATTCCATATGTAGCCACTAGATTCACTCTGTTCTAGTGGTGTTGGCTAGGTTTTTTAAATCACAGTCCACAATTTTTGTTGCCATTAGTAAGTACCTTAATAATGTTTTGTCAGAAACAAATAAAATTGGTAAAATAAGTTATAATGTATATTTTAAAGATCTTATCATGAATGCAAACTATGAACCAAAAGAGAAATATTTTTTCTATTGTAATTGTTTCTGAAGGGCCTGGGCCATTAGCCCTTGTTACCCTCCCTTAAAGTCAGACCTAGTCAGGGGTTAGGAAGGCTGAATTTAGGGGAAATGTACCCACATTTGTACTAAAGGATGGTGTTATATAACTCTTTATAAAAATCACTCTCATTACACCCGACAGGGATTTTAACCCCGATCACCCTGTCATCTGCAGTCCTGTCTATTATTGCAAGAGTGTCTTTACCAGGGGTCGGCAACTTTTTTTTTATAGGGTCTGGCGATCATCCATTGTTTCTCCACTCTACTTTTATTTTTTTTTATTTTGCCTTTAAGTAACATCTTATCTAAAGTTATTACTTGGATTGAATTTTCCTTAAAATACTTTCTAGAAAAAAATATGAAGAATAAATAAACATTTTATTATATATATATTATTTTTTTTAGCATCGCGTCCTACCACCACATTTTTATATTATAACTATTTAATTTCCCTATATCATCACCGATTATGACCACTGAAAATTATTTTTGTTACACTCAAATATCATTCAAAATTATAATTATTTGCATTTTGAAAAGATTCAAAGATCATCGTTTAATGACATTGTAGTTTTCTTATGGGATCGACTGAAAGTTACTGCGAGATCGACCAGTCGATCCCAACTCTCTTTGATGATCCCCTGCCCTAGGCAAGTGCTATTATACCTTTTTTGTTTGCGTACCCCTAAATATAATGTCACTTCAAGTTTGTACCACCAAAGCTGTTGGTGTATAATGCAAGCTATCAAAGGTGTGGAAAGGTGAGGTAGGGAGGGTTTTCACCCCCCTGGACTTTGATGAACCTCCTTATGGAGGTCCATACAAATGTATACAAACTTCTATTTGTTAATTTTATAGTGGAACCAAGGGGTGTAGAAAGATAGTTTTTCTGGAGAGAGGAGGGCGGTTCCTCTAGTACATTTTACCATACCTTTAGCCTTGGCCATCTTGCTTTAGCCAATAAAAACTTTGATACAGATATAAAAGTCGTCCATTGAATTCCAAAGGGATTTAGATCCTCTTGGTACCCCTCTCTCTGCACCCTTTGACAGAACCTCTCTAGAAAAATTAGCTTTCTATGTCCTTCCAAGATATACATCAATAATCCATATTAATTTTAAAATTTTCTTAATGGCCTAAGATGTGTGTGCGAACCCCCAGGGGTATGTGTACTCCAGTTTGAATACCGCTGTCCTAGACCATTCAACCACCAAACCAAGATACAATGTGAATATTAATGGTTTTTTGAGGAACACTGCCATGAAGTGACCTTTGAATTAACAGGCTTGTGACTTCTCTTTTTAGGACACCTTCATACATATAATGGCCGCATCATGTTCCACGTCAAACACGTCTGGTAACAACGCGGATTGCACAAGTCCCAGCCCCACCGAAACAATAATCATCGAGTCGGGTGACAAGAGAGTCCCAGGAACCTCCAGTGTCGTGGTGGTGGAACCTGCCACCGGGAGCTCTTGTCAGGGCGAGACAGAGGACAGTGGGGGCGCGGAATCTTCGGCCGGGGATGAGGACAATGAGGAGGAAGGGGAGGGGTGGGGGGAAGAAGAGGAGGAAGGGAGCATGGGTGAGGACGACCAGGTAGAAGACTGTGCTCTGTTGGCGGCCGCCACAATTACTCCCGTCAAGGGCACTGCATGCTCGGTGTCGCCAGTACCGGCTACCAACGAAGCCAGCGTTAGCCGGACCTGGGTGAGTGGATCTTGTCTCGATTGTGTAGTGATTTGTCAGCCAGAAAATCTTATCTTTGCTAAGCTTTGAAATTTTTAATTTTAATATATGAAAGATTTGAATAATATTTTTAATTCGAATTATTCCAAGATTTGGATTTGATTTTATTTAACTCAAATTCTCTTTTTAGAGCAGGTCTTTGGAGTTGGTAGGCTAAACCTTCGACTCCAACTTCCCATCACATGCAAATGCATATATTAATTAGTAGGTAATAAACAAGTTACTTTAGTAAAATAATTTTACTATAGTAAATAAATGTATTACTAATTAACATATATTAAAATTTTTAAATACTATATAGGTAACACATGACATTTCTTCATCACCACGTGAATCATTAGGCTACTTAGGTCCATAGAAAATAAAATATATATTTTTTATTACAATTTCATAAAATATAACCACTCATTTTTTAATTTAATTATAATTTATAAGTGTTTATTTTGAAGTTGAAGTCGATACCTTTCTACAGACTCCGACTCCACAGCCCTCTTTTAGAGTCAACTTTTGAATAACTTATCTTTTTAAATAAGTTATCATTGATCTATTATCTGACGTGAACACAGAACCTTTCAAATTTCATAATTAAAATCTAGTCATTATTGGAAGACAATTTATTGACTTTAATTTATTATTTGACTCAATTAAAAATAGTCATAATCTAGCCTAATATTCTATTTGGGTATCATGAAATTTTCTTATGAAATATTCGCTTCGGATTTGATCTAAAACATTTGAATTATAAACATATTTGATTCAAAACATTTTTAATACGAGCGTTTCAATTTAATTTGAACCATTTTTATTTTAAAATACTTCAGATTCAGCTCTGAATTGAAAATCTTTGATTCACAAGGGCTTATTTTGATCATTTTTTAAAATACTTTTCCCCCGGCCCTGTTTCCACATGATTTTTAATAATCCAGTGGGACTTATAGCGCTATATTTACACTTTTGTGAATGGTGAAGACCTCGTGCCCTCCCCTAAAATAAGTTTATGTATTTTGGACATAGATATGCTGGCAACTTCCAGGTACCTATGCGGGTAAATTCCACAGGAGAAAGTATTTGAAAGAGCTTTCTTTTTAGAAATAGCAATCAAAAAGTGCATGTTTTTTAAATTTATTTTCACCATTCATCATTTTGTTTCAGCGAAAACGAAAGCTTGAAGTACAAAATGGGTTTCCTAGCAAGAAACTCTTCCCAGAGGATAAGACTGTTGCATTGAGGTTAGTTTTTATTGGTCAACCAGAATACACACCTTGAATAGAAGTTTGTGATCCCCAGGGCCTGCCTGGATTTTGATCACATGAAAATTGCCAAAAAAATTACCCACAAGGCACTAAGAGTTCTGAAAAAAAAAAAACTTCAAATTTTTGTCCACTTAATATGAACAAAAACTAGTAATGAATTCACCCGACTAAATCTTATTCCCTCCCCATCTACTTGAGGTATTTTACATGCACTCTTTGAACTGACTGATTATATCAGCATACAACTTATAAACTACTGTAACTTAAATGTGGAACAGACACAACACCCAGCCCCCAGCCATTAGTTTATTACTGTGAAAGATGAAACCCACATTTCAACAAGAGTAAATTTTTAAGCCATAGCATGAATCAAACCCGGGATCCTTATCTCAAAAGACAGACACAATACCAACTGAGTTGAAGGGTCGGACACAACTTAATTAAACACACACTTTTACAAATGGAAACTAATATATATGTAAAGCCTTTAACACATTGAACACCACACCCGGGTGGTCTAGGGGTAAGGTGTCATACTACTGTGCTGGGGGTCCGGGGTTCAATCCTCGGTCCCGGCATAGATTTATCTGATTACCAAACCCTTCCTTCACCTCTGACAAGACATCTTGGGAATGTGGGGAATGCCAGGCCTCCACTGTGGTTCGGATTCCACGTTAAACTGTAGGTCCTCCATTTAATCTCACAATCACCCTACCATTACACATTAGCGTAAGTGCGTATAACTCGAACGGGTAGTAAGACGCGGTGCTAATAATAATAATAATAATAATAATAATAATAATAATAACACCACACTCGGCTAGTGTAAGTATCCAGTGTTACCATGCCCGAGCTACACTAGGGTCCTCTTTTGAATGGTTCCCTAAAACTGTCTTGGTTAATAAAAAAATACTAGGCGGCAGCACTTCCCATAAGTTGTGAAAACTGAAATATAGCATTTTGTGTGCAAAATCGTTTTGCTCTCTACCACACTGTCAAATTATTGTTAGGTCTACCTGTAAATTTTTTCATCATTTATGATAAAAAAAATTAAAGTTGGTTCATGTTAGGAATTGTTTTCTGAAAGGCCTTTTTCCCCTACAAGAAATCTATTATATAGTAGGATATTGGTAGGGAAAAGGACCTTTCAGAGAGTAATTCCTACCGTGAATGGAGTATATCTTTTTTAACAAAATATGTACAAATCTTTTATTTTATTTTTTGTTTAATAAAGTTGAACAAATATTTTTTATGTACAAAAACTACCACATAAAGTTTTTTTTAAATTCTTCTTTTATACAACAAAATAAAGTCTATACAAAATCTGAAAGATCATAAATGACTTTAATAAACATACACAAAAAGTATTCTCCCAGCAAAAATTCCAAATATCAAAAATGTGGCCGGTATTTGACAGTTCACCATGTAATTGCATGCTGGTGTGCAATGTGTTAGTAACTAAACTCTTGAATTTTTTTAAATAATATATTATTTACAAATATCTGTTTCAGAAGTAATATCTACCCCCTTCCAATGCAACCCTTTCCAGCTAAGAGTCTGTTCATGATAGGTTCTTACCTGGATGACAGTTCAAAAATCACATGTTTAGGTTTTGGGCTGCCAACACTTGTAAAAGATCACTGTTTGTTATAAGTGTTAAGTTTTTTAATTACCTGTTATATTTTACATTTAAAATAATGTAAACTTTAGTTCTCTCAAACTACTTCATTACTCTTAATAATTTCTTTATATCCAACTTGAAACAATATTTCAATCGTAGTTAAAAGTACTTATTCTTTGTTTTGGAACATTTTGACTTTGTGTAATATAGTACATAAATCAATACCTTTTAATACAGGCATCATATTTACTTGGAAAAGAGAAAATACTTGTCATTTTTTATACATAATACATTATTTTATAATTATTTTATCATATTTCAAAATATTTTTATCCATTGTATGGGTGCATCATTGTAAAAAAAACTTGTTTCTGTCATGTCCAACAACATGATTTAAATTTGTTGGCCGCCATTTTGAAACTATTGTCATTAGACCTTTTGTAGAAGTGCTGTGAATAATACTTTTTTAAGTGTAATAAAATGATAAATAAGCTTTGTGTTTGATCTCAAATAAATATATAAATACTATTGGCCTAAATTACTGTGGTTAAAAATCACATTCATATATCATCTGTTTTCATTATAGTTATCCAAAGTGATAGATGTCAGCTGTTGGCGTAGGGATATATTAGGGACTATTTCTAGTAACTTTTAGAGTTGTCATCCAAGTAAACTAAGGTTGTGAATAAATTATAGTCTGTCTCACCAGGAATGTGGATTTAACAACTAAACAAGAAAGAGAATATAAAGTTCATGGCCTGTATTATCTTCTCATTACAACTGCATTGGAAAAAATTATGATTGAATATTCATGGCTTTATATTGAGAGTATTTAAAAAAAAAACATGACTATTTAACATAAATGCCTAAAATTGACTCAAACCAAGAAAATATGGGCTTTAAATCAATCATAACAAAACATAACCTATAAAAACATTTCTTAAACTAGGGCATCATGTACAGAGTTAGCATAGCTTAGTCCCTAGCGTGTATGCCTACTGATTTAAGGCCCCTGGGTTTGATTCCCCACATGGCTAAAAATTTATCATTGGTGAAAAATAGGTTTTCCCTCTCATGCTGATGAATGGCCAAGAGACTGGATGTTGTGTCGGTTTTAGATTAATGTTAGTTTAAATTATGTGTACTGATATGATCAATTGGTTCAGAAAGTGCACAGTAGATATCTCTAGTCTGTGAAAAAAGCAAACATGAGATGTCATCACACCCCTAGTTATGACACAACTCTCGAAATGGCAGGTACAATAGGATTAAAAATAAAATGGCATTGATTAAGGAATTGATTATGGTGGTAATCAATGATTTCCAGCCTGTGGTTGGATCACTTTAGTAAAATGTCTACATCTACCTCTCTTTCCACCACTTCCTCCTTAAATTACTTCCATTCTTCTCCTCTCACTGGAACATTTTCTCTTATCTGCTCCTCTCATCTCTTTTTTGGCCTCCCTTGCGGTATTTCCCACTATATATGTCATTTCAATAATAGACTATGGCATCCTCACCTTTTTCTACCCTCATTACATGTCCATGCCCTGTCAGAAGTGATGATTTGATTAAATAAAACGTTTTTGGGTTCCAAATATATTTATTCTTAATTTTATGGGTGAAATTGAATCTAAACTCTAAAGTGCTTTATTTAAAGCAAGACATTCAGGGCATTGAAGTGTCACACGTTGGTTGAGTTGTCCCGATGATTTGATTGGCTTGCTAACAAGTGTTGGAATAAAAACCTTTATTAGACTTGAGTCCCTCTGGAGAAAAATTTCCATCTCCATCTGGGACGAATGACGAAACACAAGTTGTTCGAACAAGAGATAACGGCTGTTGAAACCACAGCCGAAACATCTTGAGGTAGAGATGGAATCCTTGAATCCCTCAAATCCTTAAGGATATCTGAAGATTCAAGAAAATATTAGTCAAAACTTAAATCCTTAAAATATATTTTTTTTCTTCAATTTTTTATTTGAAATAACCCTTCCTTCACCTCTGACAAGACATCTTGTGAATGTGGGGAATGCCAGGCCTCCACCGTGGCTCGGACTCCACGTTAAACTGTAGGTCCTCCATTTCATCTCACAATCGCCCTACCATTACACATTAGTGTAAGTGCGTATAACCTGAACGGGTAGTAAGACGCGGTGCTAATAATAATAATAATAATTTAATTGAAATTTGTTTTAAAGCTCTAATATTCCCTCCAGACCCCAGATTAGTAATTTATCACTTAAATGAATGTGTGAGTGTTATATAAATGGATTACAATTTTTTTTTTTAATGAACATTTATATGTTATATTTATTACATTTTAAATTCTTATATGAGGTTCGTAGTTTCTGCCACAATTTGGATTCAAATTTGATAATCATGATTTGAAAGTAAAATGAAGATTCAGATTTAAGGTTCAGATTCGTAGTGCACAGTGGATTCGCCCCAACACTAGTCCATAAACGCAGCTCAAGTCAGTAAACATTAGTTTTAATTCAAACATTTTGTGCAAAAGTCATTGAAACAGAAATCAAGCTGTGTCGTTGTTTTTCAGCTTGAAGAAGAAGACTCATGAAGGGTGTATTCCGTTAGAAAAAGTTAAGGTCCAGAGAAGTGTCATCCCTTCTAAAGACAACCCTCCGCCCGAGATGAATGATTGGCTCTATCAGTTCCAGGTGGGTTGCTAGTCGGAGAGTCGCATTGCATTTTTTATGAATGAGAAAAGAGCAAGGAAAGTGTGTGCATGTGTTCTTTTTGTACACGATTGTGTCGATAGGCGTTTTACTTTTTCATCATATATGTTAAATTCTGCATATAATATACTTAAATAATTGTGTAGGATTAGTTTCATAGCCAGGGGCTACATCCATTACTGTTTTCAGCCTGTGGCCTGGGTCAGTTTTTTATTCAAGCCATATATTTTCCACTTTCATCTTGCTAGGCCTGTCATAGCTTCATATGTGTTATAATACTAGCACAGGCATAACATCCAGTGCCCTGCCTGTAAATTCATCACTGTGAAAGGGTAAACCCTCATTTCACCAATGATGCTATGCCGGGAATCAAACTCAGGATCCTTGGCTCAATAGACAGACACAATAACGACTGAGCTAAGGTGCCAGATATTCAGGGGCCTTTTGAGAAATAAACTATCAATATTAAGAGCTGGTTTCACCCCCTGGATGGCATCTAACTTGGGTAGGGGTTTCTTCTCACCACGTTTTACTACTTGTTCAGGTTATATGCACTTGGGTAGGTAATAAGTAGAGCTTGAATCAAATATGGCGTAGTGGTGTGGTGGTTTCGTGTATTTTAATTTAAAAAAACACCGAGTTCAACCATTGAAGCCACTTTTACATTTTTATAAATCACTTATTTGAAAATTCATTTTAAAATGAAAACTACTAAATTAATCTCAATTCTGTTGTTGTCAAATATGATGAATGCAGACAACTGCACTCTGATAACTTTTTCTGGGTCTGTATACAATTTTCTGGATACTCGTCTTTAAGATGGTGTCTTATTGGTTGGCTGAGTTTGGTAACTTCTAGAATTATTTAAATATTTGGAATAAGTAATTATTGAATTAATTAATTTCATGGTCGAATTAAAGTGCACTAACCATGATATAGTATAGTCTTGAGTAATGAAGCACAAATAAACGTAAGAACACAAACACTTTAATATTTCAATGGTATGTAGCATTAAGTCTAGTCAGTAAATTGGACATATAAGTAGTTTGGGTTGACACCTAATAGTATCTTATCACAACTAGGGATGAACTGCACACCAAAAAGGGCTAGCCACTTCACTGGCCATGTGGTTTAACGTGCTACTCTCGCAATAGACTAGACTGCTGATGACAAGGAGATAGAGGTTTGATCCCAGTTGGGTTTTTTCCTAAAGGGTTTCCCATTCTCTCCACACAAATGAAGGTACGTTTCCTCTAAATTCAACCTTCCTCATCGCTAATTCATTAGTGTGATTAGTACTCAAATGTATAACCTGAATGGGAAGAAAAATGTGAGAAAAAAATTAAAATGTGATATTTGTAAATACACAACCTCGATCTCCTCGTGTTCAAACCACAAACCGTCACTGTTCACCATTGTCCGAGCTGTCCATATTACTTGCACAGCACACACCTACAGGTGGAAATGGACAAAGACAATGATTTGGCTACAATATCAGAGTGCATCGAGTGTTGTGTTTGTTGTAGAGATGGTCCAACGCTGAGCGACTGTTGGCGATAGATCAGCTCATAGACACTTGCGAGCCCACTCAGGTGAGGCATATGATGCAAGTGATCGAGCCACAATTCCAAAGGGACTTCATCTCATTACTTCCAAAAGAGGTCAGTTTGAGGAACATTTTAAAAGTAAGGGGTTTCACATTTTAATTTCTAATAAATAAAAATTAATGACTTTAAATCTTGAACTTATTCTATTACAAACATCAAGAGTACAGTAAAACCCCATGCCTCCAGATTGTCCGACACAATTTTTGAAAAATACAATGTAACATAATTATAGTCGTTAGGGTTTAACTTAAGCTTAAATGATAACAACCACTATTTTGATTTTACAATTTTATGTTAGCACTAACGCCTACGAAAAAGTGCTTGATAAGTTAACTTAAAATCTACCTTCCGATTAGTAAACATAACGTCCACATTAAAAATGTTAAATATTCCGCCATATTATTTTTAAGGTGATTATTATTATTAAAGTGAGGTTACATTTACGATCTAAAATGGGTGATTTATTATATGAGGAGATGACCTTAAAGATGAGCTGCTCTTTCTAAGGGTCCTAAGATTTTTGAAGACCAAAGCGAATTTAATGAGACAGAATTGTTTTCCTTTTTTATTCAAACGAAAATACAATTTTAAGAATTTTTGAGGGGATTGGATACCAAATAGAAGCACTTAATTATGAGGGATTATCAGGGACACTATATATTCTTTGGTATAGAGTTTCTAAGCACTCTTAACTGTGTTTCATAAGACTGTCTGTTGAACGGAAGGGCTAAGGAACATTTTTGATTTGAGAAGGGAGGGGGATATTATGTTGGCTGCACAGTTTCGTATATATAGAGTATCTACATTTATTTTTTGATTTGGCCCACCTAGCACTCTCACTATCCTAATGTGGTCTTCCGCTCGATAAGTTTGAGGGCCCATGCTCTGGATAATAAATTATATTGATAATTAGTTGTTCTAAGTGTATGCAGCATTATGTGTCAACAAAAATAAATATATATATATATATATATATAGAGAGAGAGAGAGAGAGAGAGAGAGAGAGCTACTGTGTGAACAAGCCTTAGTACACAATCAAGGATAAGTCCCGAGCAAATACATGTCAATTGTTTGTTGCGTTTTTTTTTTCAGTTAGCATTATACGTTCTTTCCTTTCTGGACCCGAGAGACCTGCTCCGTGCCGCTCAAACTTGCCGCAGCTGGCGTTTCCTAGCCGAAGATAACCTCCTGTGGCGGGAGAAATGTCGGGAAGCGGGCATCGAGGAGGTTCGCGAGACGGTCGCCAGAAAGCGGCAGCGAGGTTCGGCATCTACTGTCACATCTCCTTGGAAGGTTTGGGAATCAGCTTTTTGCCTCACTTTGTAACACACTACCTATTAGTAATGGTCAAGGTTTCTATGCACCCGTAGAACACAGGTAATTTAACAAAACAAAACAAAAAATACCTGAAGACTTGGGAATTTGAGACAGCTAGCCACAAGCTTTAAATAATAGAAGAAGAAAAGGCCAACCAAAAAAGAAGCACACCAGTTTGAACAGTTGTTTTATCTCAACCATTTTCCCCCTTTTTTCCTTTATGTAACTTCGGAGCATGTAAAAAATCTTATATAC
>CABEEJ010000123.1:249223-293568 GCA_901482245.1 Timema douglasi
GGGGTGTAAAAGTAACTTTATTCTACAAGTAGGTTAAAACAAGATCATAATAAATTGGCAGAAACAATTATAATGCCAACATAACATAAAAAAAAACTATCCTTTTTTAGTGTACGAAGTTTTGAGACGAAAACTATTATGCTGCAGTAAAGTAGTTTACACAGGTTAATTTAAATCATTTGTTAAACATTGAATTCATTTGGCTTTACTCATTGTCACATGACTTTTGCACCACTCTGTATTTCATTGTAAAGGTCAAACTATCCTGTCCGAAACACAAATTGCATTAGTTCAAAAGGATAAACCTTATGAAAAGTGGCTGTATTAGATTAGACATTGAAAGGAGGATAGAAGGGCAAGGCCTGCATACTTACCAAAAAACTGTAGGTCTCAAAGTACTAACTTATGCAGAAGATGTACCCCAAAAATTACATCATTACGTATTTGGTTGTGTTTTAATTGTGAACTTTTAAACCTACAGTTTCCTGATGTGTAGGCCTTGCTTTTCTGCTTTCAATATTTAATTTTATGAAAAATGGTATTTCCTTCTGATAACCCTGGAAAAAGCAAGGAAATTTTGTATTTAGAAAATACCATAATAGCAACCCTTAGAGGTTATTAATTATTTGGTACATATCTAATTCTGTGTTTGTCAGCAACTGTAGGCTTTAATTGTGTTTACAGGCTGCCTTCATGAGACAGCATGCGATCGAGATGAACTGGAGAATAAAACCAATCCGACCTCCCAAGGTCTTGAAAGGTCATGATGACCATGTAATAACGTGCCTGCAGTTCTCTGGAAATAGGATCGTCAGCGGTTCAGACGATAATACTCTCAAAGTTTGGTCAGCGACTACAGGAAAGGTACGCTATTTGGTCATGTACAGCATTTCAATACCATGTCTACCATATTTGTAAAAATAAAAGTTAACAATTACAAATACCTGCTAAGGTGGTCCACTCATCTAAGGACGTTACTCGCGACGACTGCCAATGTAGGGGAGGGGGGTCAAATCCTTGTCTGGTGTACTGAGAGCTTTTTATAAATGGTTTTCTAATTTCCCTCCATGTAACTGGGGGTACACTTAGTCAAAAGTCAACCTTCTTTATCCCTAACATGTACAACCCGAATGTGTTGGGAGACACAGTGATTAAAATAAAAATTCAAGTTGATGGCTGGATGATGGGAAAAGATGGAAGTTGTAACGGTTGAGGAATCAAGAATCGGAATCATATTACAAATTTAAAAGGGGTGTGCGAAGCTTTGTAACTTTGACTTGGCTTCAAAATAAATGTCAGCTTCGACTTCGCTCCGGAAAAAATTCTGACTTTAACATTTATGAAGCTTCGCCAGTAAAAATATCAGCATCATCATCAACCGATTCCAGCCTGTAGCTGGGTGAGTTTATTAAAATGCCTCCATCTTACTCTCTCCTTCCTCCATATTCCTATAGCTCTATTATTGAGAGCTAAAACACTCAATTTATATTCATTTATTGTCATTAAGTGCTATTATGTACATTACAAATTAATATTCATACAGAAAAAACCCAGAATTAATTGACTTGGAAGCTGTGATAGCTTAATGTATCAAATTAAGGTGATAATGATGATGATGATGATGATGATGATGATGATGATGATTACACACAATTATGCAGTAAAACAATTCCAAGGGATTTTAGTGCGTACATAAACATCCACATAATAATTTCTCAATCATAAAACACCTAACAAAACATTATTTGAACTTTGATTCAGTTTCGAGATTATTTCATATGTTTGAGTTTGCTTTGAATTGAATAAGTGTACTTTATACACCCTTTTAATTTAATTAAGGTTGTAACCCTTAAGGATATTCATGATTCAATAAAATTTCGAATTCAAGACTCAAATCCTTAAAAAAAAGGTGAAATTTGTTTTTGAGCTTTATTAATGATAAGGAAGAACGTTATTGTTTACATTTAGTTACTATTTGTATTGTTTAGCTACTATTTGTATTGTTTTTATTATATTATTATTTATACCTCCTCTTATGTTAGTAATGTTTGTCAAGATTCACGATACGAAGGTAAATTGGAAATTTAGATTTGTAAAATAGGGGATTCAAACTGATTTAAAATTAATAAATAATTTTTTAAAGTTCTCTATTTGCCATTAGAGTAAACTCCAGTGCATCTTGTTAACCCTGTTGTGATGTCATGTTCCTGGTTTGACAGTGTCTGCGGACTTTGGTCGGGCACACGGGCGGAGTGTGGTCGTCTCAAATGTCCGGCAGTATCATCATCAGCGGTAGTACGGACCGCACGCTCAAGGTGTGGAATGCAGAGTCTGGCCAATGTATCCATACCCTGTACGGCCATACCTCTACGGTTCGCTGCATGCATCTGCACGGCAAGAAGTAAGGAACATGATGGGTCATTGTGTATTGTTTGAAAATGTGCCGTATATACTGGGGATGTAGAGTTGGTACGCCAAGCATTCAACTCCCGACTCAGACTCCTCTATTTTCATACTGTCCAACTCAGATTCCGCCGGAAATTGTTAATGTATATTAATTAGTAATAACAAATTTTCTGCAGTAAAATGCTCTTATACAGATTAATTCATGGGAAGCTTCTTAGACATTATAAATGAAATTTAAATAAATTTGTGAATCAAAATTACAAATATTGCTCCTAGAGAAAAGAAAAAGTTTTAAATCATAATGAAATAGTTAATATTGTTATAATATTATAAATGTTTGTTTGAATCCGGAACCAGAGTAGGTATTTTTACTGACTTTGACTTCTGACTCCACAATGCTGGTATGTGCACTGTACAGTGTGGACAGCATACCTGGTTAGTGATTAATAGCACAGGGAAAAACAAAGGAATCAGGTAAAATGTGATAGGAATGCTATATTATAAGTAGAAAAATAAAACATTGGATAAAAGGATTATGGAAGTGGAGGCCATGGAAAGCATGTTAGGTAATAAACAGGATTAGGAGTGAAGTTGAGATAGTAGAGGAAGCAAGACTGAGATGGTATGGAGTATGGATATGTAATGAGGATGGAAAAAGAGAGGAGGTCAAAGAAAATGCTGGAAATCAAGTATGTGGGGAAAGACCGCAAGGGCAGCCAAGAAAGAGATGAGACAGGATGTCGACTAATACTGGAAATATACTTGATTTTATTTTTGATATTGGAAATACTGGAAAAATATTCAGCCCTTTTACATTGATTGAAATGTTGGATTAAGCATTTTGAGACCCCTGATATTATTTGACTACTGATAGTTCTATTTACCACCCCTCAATTACTCCCCCACTGGTCTATCTTGTTTGCCACACAATTAGTTGACCTTGCCGATGACCTTGCAGTGGGGATGTTTGCCTCACTTGCTGACCTTTCTATTCTCAGCCTCTACACTAAGCCCTGCCTACCACCTCCACTTTGCATACTAGAGAAAGAAACAAATAACTGTTTTGATTAAACTAGCAGCCAACCTCTCCCTTACCCCCCCGCACCCCCCCCTCCCAAAAAAATTTCCGGCAGTAACCATATGAGCGATGAGTTATCTCATGCCAACGGAAAGAAGCATGTTGACAGAGTGAAGGCTGCTAGTGGGAGCAAAAAAATATTGGACTTGGTCCCTACACATACATGCAGTGTCATCTGTAGGCCTACATGAAGATGTACATTTTAGTGCTAATGACCATGAAGTAGTTTTGAAACCTGAAACTAGACATAGTTGTTTTATTCCGAGCTTCCTTGTCAAAGATGAAATTTCTCGTGCTGAAATATTGGGGGCTCTTAATCAAGTAATGACACATTCTTATGCTAGAAGTTTTTCTGCTTGTAGTGATTGTTTTAAAGTAATGTTTTTCGATAGTGATATTGCCCAGAAATTTCAAAAAGATAAACTTATATGTGTCATTGTGTATGGACTAGGTCCCTTCTTTCAAAAGCGAGCTTGCGAATATGGCTAAGCAATGCTCATTTTATTGTATTTATTTGATGAGAGCATAAATACTGTGGCTCAGAAGACCCAGGTGGATGTTGTTGTTCGCTTCTGGAGTGAGAATGAAATTAATACAAGATATTTAACATCTTGCTTTTTAGGTCATGCAACAGCTCAAGATATATTAATGAACTTTATATCTGAACTAAAATACGAGGGCCTGGATCTTAAAAAATACTTTAAGTTTCCATAGATGGACCAAATATGAACCTAAAATTTTTAAGTGACCTCAAAAGTTACTTGAAGGAAGATTCCCCACAAGATCCTGAGTTACTGGAATTTGAAACTTGTTCTTTACACATTGTCTGTGGTGCTTACAAAACAGCATGTGCTAGCTCTAGTTGGACTATTAACCAGTTTTTGCGCTCACGATATTATTTATTTAAAGATTTTCCAACAAGACATGCAGACTATCCAAGACTAACATGATCATCTCGTTTCCCGATGAAGTTTTGTTCTATTAGATGGGTAGAAAACTCAAGGGTATTAGAGAGAGCAATGTCAATGCTGCCGTATTTAAAACAGTATTTTTCATCTTGCAAGTATCCTCCAAAATCTGATAGTTTTCAAACACTAGGCAATTTTGTGAAGGATGAACTTTAAGAACACATTACGGATGATACAAAGTCAGCCACCATTACACACGATATAAAGTCAGCCGCCATGATGTATGTGTTTACTCGCCCGAGTGATGATTAAAATAAAGATACTGTTAATTCTTACCACCCAACTGGTTTTAATTATCTACAACTATATAAAGAGCCCCAATTTATTGCATACAATCCTTAAGTTAGATATTTTGTTGGGTTTCATGAAAAATAAATGCTGTCAAGACAGAGATAAAATTGTTTATTTATCCCTATCGACCTATGTATTGTATATCGATTGTTTGTTTAAAATCGATTCAGGTAATCTGATCACTTAGTAAGAGCTCTCGAGTTTTAAGAATCAAATAACGACTTGCTAATCCACTATTTATTTTTTAATTGATTTTAACTTAGTTTTTATTATTTTTTAAAAATATGTTATTGAAGTAATTGTAGAAATATTCAAACGTAGTCCTGCCTTATAAAATGGGAATGAACATATTGTAGTCAATGTAAAGAGCCCCAATTTATTGCATACGATCCTTAAGTTAGATATTTTGTTGGGTTTCATGAAAAATAAATACTGTCAAGTCAGAACAGCGATAAAACTGTTTATTTATCCCTATCGACCTACGTATATCGATTGTTTGTTTAAAATTGATTCAGGTAATCTGATCCCTTAGTAAGCGCTCTCGAGTTTTAAGAATCAAATGACGACTTAGTTTTTATTATTTTTTTAAAATATGTTATTGAAGTAATTGTAGACATATTCAACCGTAGTCCTGCCTTATAAAATGGGAATGAACATATTGTAGTCGAAAAAATGTTCGTGTTTTAAATAGAATGTATTCTCAGAAATTGATATATCGCAAGAATCGAATATATTTGTTTTCTACGCAAAAATTGATAATGGATATAAAAGAAAATAATAATAATAAAACATACTTAAGCATTATTGAGTTCACTATTTCCAATGTATGTTTAATTGTTAAGCATGTTGTTTTAAACTTTATTAAAAATATCCTTTTGTATTTTTATTTTTGCTATCTTAATACAATAAAATATCCTTTAATGATGATTAAAGTTGATCAAAGGATATATAAGTCTAATCTGTTTATTTCACATGTTTTTTAGAAACTTAACCCATTCTAACAACACTTTTAACAATAACTAGAAGACACTCAAATTTTGATTGATTTGATTTTTAAACAATAATATGTGTCTAGATTGTTTAATTTGGCTAAATTTTAACCTATATTTTGTGAGGAGGGATTGGGGCTGATTAAAATAGAAAGCATGATTGAAATAAACCTTAATTCACAGTTTAGGCCTATATTGTATAATGTGGGTCTATTTGTAAATCATTAAAATTTATAATGATTTGTTAGGATTTGGATTCGAGAATAAAATGTAAATTCGAATTCGAGAAATAGTGGATTCGACCCATCTCTACTTCTTACATTAAGAATATTTTCTTAAATTTCATTATCCTCTATATGTTTACTTTATTTTTACACAATATTCTTACCCTGTCCAACTTTTCTTTAGCTTGTTTCTTAAAAATCTGGAAACTATCCATTGCTGATGATTTGATTATGTTTGAGGATACAGCACCGGATGAGTTTTGAGGTGATGAAGCTTGAGCAAGTGAAGACCATGAGCTAGCATTCTTCACATTTTGCTCCATACCAGGTGGTAACTAAGTAAAAGAAAGGTACAAAAAGAGTTGAACAAAAGGAAATGATACTAACTATAAATAATTTGCATTAATAGGACAAACCAGTAAGTCAATAAAATTGATATGATAAATTTTTTGCTTGTTCCGAATGTTCAAAAAAATAAAGTTAAAAGTTCCATGGCATCCAAATGCTGTTATAAACAATTAACATGTTTAATACGTTTTATGGAATTATAATCTATAATTTTTTTTTATAAGGTTTTACTATCATTTTTTAATACGAACTATTTATGAACATTTCATAAAGAGTTTTGTAATGTTTGACTTGAAACATGTTTATTTTAATACGTATAATGTGATTTTATATTTCTTTTACATGGCTTTATTCAAGATTATGCAGACTTTTGTATTCCAGTAAATACCTAGTTGTACGTAGATTTTACCAAACCTTTATATAAAAGATCTTTATTACTTGATTTGAAAATATTAGCAGTAAAAAAATTACAGTTTGCACTCTCTTTAGAGAGCGAGAGAGAGAGAGAGAGAAAAGGCTTGAAGATTTATATTCAAATTTATTTCTAATTTACATTAAAATTATGAATATATAGATATCTTGATTATAAGGTGGATAAACTCATATCACTTTGGTAGAAACACACATTTAATTCAGGGTGACTCATGTGGTTTTTTTATTGTGCACACATTCAGACAAAACCCACTTGTGACTCAAATGGGGTGGGTGCTATAAGTAACAATGTGGCATTATGTTGTGAGCTGCCTTACTGACACGTGTACACAGGAGGAAAAATAATCATAAAGTTAAGATTTCAAACACAGGACTTCAGAGTTGAATTTGAGTTGTTTTTTGTGACACTCAAATAGTAAGATTTGAATGTCCCACTTATATTTTTATAAGTGCAAACAAAACCTCTTTGATTTCCTGTTGAAATATCTAAGCCCAAAATGCAAACCTCCAATGCTAAGTTCAAGTGGAAAGAATTGAACACTCACCTTAGATTTAAAAGTAGACGCAGTAGCAAAATTTGAAGTTGAATTTTTGTTTGAATCTGGAGGAGTCATTTTCCTTTCAACTGGTGTGGAATTATTTAAAAGGCCTGAAAATCATACAATATATTTAGTAAATTTCTGTCGACATTTAAATTTTATTTTATTTTATAGAAAATCATCATCATCATCATCATCATCATCATCATCATCATCATCATCATCATCAACTGTTTCCAGCCTGTGGCCAGGTCGGTTATTATGAAGACCATAACCTAAAATAACAATTTTAAGCAATTGGTAAAGTAAATTATAAAGACTTGTATAGTTGGGAGAGGAACAAAATCATAAAATATGACCAAATTTATATCATTAATAACTTTACTAGAAAAATTGTTCTCGGGTTTTTTTATGAAACAATATACAGTACAAACAAATTAGCATATGTCGTTTTGGACCAGAGCCTTAAACAACCATTTTGAATAAAATTATTTAAAAAACTGTACGTTTTTCGAGATTTGAGGAATCAAATTTAATTCTGAGATTCGAAAGAAAGTTTAAGATCTGGATTTAAAATATAAAGAATTTGACAATTCTAATATTAAGATAATTGATTCAAGATGTAGTGGTTCAAATTGTGGCTAGATGAACAAACAATAAAAAGGTGAAAAAAAAAAATGTTAAAAAAACGATTTCCAATACAATAAAAGAAATATATACAAACCATCGTTTAATGGTTTTCCTGTGCTGGATTGTTGGTTTCCAGGTGAATTGGATGGTTTCTCCTCTTTCTTAATGACCTGGTTAGAGATAGGGGTGGAAACAAGTCCTGGGGATGGTAGTGGGTCAAATATCGAAGGCATACCAGTGACCATATTGTTGTTATTGTATGGACTTGTCTCTGCCTTGACTGGGAAACCATTACTATTGGAATGCTGTGTGTTGAGCGTGGGAGGTGATGCATCCAGATTCATATCAAACCCAAGATGCATGGCAAGGGGACGGCTAATGACACTTGGAGTGGTGGGTGGAGAAGAGACCATGACAGCGCTCACTGGAACAGGAGGGTTGGGAGGTAGTACAGGGGCTACAGGGAGAATAGGGGCGGGCTCAACTTGGTGCATCACGGCAGGTGGGATTGTCACTGGTACTGAGAGAACAGGAGATACTTCTAGTGCTTCATTTCTAGCATTGTGCGGTTCGGCTGCTAAAAAAACAAACAAAATAAAAACAACAAAATTCATTAACATCCAGATCAAAGGTGGGCAACATATTTTTTAATGTAGCCACAGGTGTGACGAATGAGAAGTGAAATTTGCCACACCATATATTATTATTATTATTATTATTATTATTAGCACCACATCTTACTACCCGTTCGGGTTATACACCCTCACGCTAATGTGTAGTGGTAGGATGATTGTGAGATGAAATGGAGGACCTACAGTTTAACGTGGAATCTGAACCACGGTGGAGGTCTGGCATTCAATACCATGTAAAAATTGAAGAAGTGTTGCTCACGCTAGCGTTAAAAACAACCCATACGCTTTGAACAAGTTATTAAAAACATTTAACCTTTGACTGCTCAATTACAGCTGCCTCAGAAGTAAATGATAAAAATCATTTGGATTGAAAATTTAAGACAATATTATGTGAAATTTGAAAATCCTGTTATCTGACAAGTTTCAGAAACAATGGCTTAATTTTGTTACGCAATGCACATGCAGAATGGTTACAATATTATGCAAGAAATATTAAGTTACAACCACTAGACGCCGTCAAGAAAAAGTTAACTTCACTGGGAGAGCTGGAAAACTCAGTTGCCACACTTTTGTGGACAATTCATC
This sequence comes from Timema douglasi, assembly GCA_901482245.1. Classification (NCBI taxonomy): domain Eukaryota; kingdom Metazoa; phylum Arthropoda; class Insecta; order Phasmatodea; family Timematidae; genus Timema; species Timema douglasi. The sequence goes on from CABEEJ010000123.1 coordinate 258,346, forward strand.
ACTTGTGGCAATTGGCGAAAGGGTTTACCACCTCAAATCTAGATTATTTTGATTTTTTTTTTATAAATTATCAATAAAAAAGTGTATATTTTTATTTCTATAATAATAAGAACGAAGAAAAATACCCATTACATAACTACATCGCCCATAATCCACTTATAAAGTTGATACCTGGTTCAGAGATTGTATTTGATTTTTGCAACACTGGTGGGGGGGCGGCAGGAAGGACTGGCTGAAGAACAGGCTTTTTTACTGGGGCAGCTGTTGCCGTGGCTGAAGGTCGAGCTGGTTGTGGAGGTAATGTGTGACTCGCAACTTGAGCTGGCTTGGTCACTAGACAAACATACTTATATTTTAATTTAATTTTTATTTAGGTATGAAAATAGTAATGTCGATGAGGCTTTGAACTAAAAAAATAGGATTTAAGAAAAAAATAATAACTTTTATTTTTAAATTGATATGATTGAGTAGGTGGAAGGGGTGTTTCAAAGTGGTTAAGAGAATCAATTTCACAAAAGGTTAGGTAAGTACAATGCTATTTATATAATTAATATTTATTTTAAAAAGAAAACTAGTAAAACAGTGATTGTGTGGTTATATGAAAATATATAAAATACATACATAATCCCCTGAAAAGGTATAAAAAGAGTGCATCCATCTACTCGATAACATAGCCCCTTGGGGTGCACTGTATAAAGAACACAACACAAGGGTGATAGAAATGTTGGACTGCAAATATCTTAGATGTGAAACTAATGAAACAAGGGATAAAAACAGGGCAATCATGAATTATTTACCAGACAATAAATTTTAAAATCTATAAGATTAGGTGAAATTTTCTTGAGTTTATCAAAATACAACTTCCTCCGAGATTATAATTTTATGTTTATTATTTGTTCCAAAATCCATTTGACAAGAATGATTTAAATGAAGATTGTTAATAAATTGATAGGCCTACACAATAAATTACAAGCAGTCAAAATATAACATAAAGGACACTAAATTGATTTACAATATTTTAGAGTAAGAAAAATGTAAATGTAAGTTTAAGAAGCCTTCAAGGGTGCAGAATATATCTGAACGCACGAACGAGGTTCGGAGGAAATTAAGGTAGTCCTGGGAACATTTGGGGTAGGGAAAAGTCCAACAATTTTGATGGCGTTTTAGTACATTCTGGTTCTGATATGGTAGTTTCATTTGTATGAAACACTAAGGCTGATGACACTCAACACCCATACTATCAGTATGTACCATAGTGAGGCAGCGTCGGTGTAAGCACAAATAGTTGCAGTGTCTAGGGGCTAATATAAAATGTCAGAGTTTTAAATAAGAAGTCAGAGGTTGAGATAAGGGCAAAGGAAAAATCCAATAATTCAACCTGGGTAAAGGTGTGATTGAGTGATGAGTCATCAGTCACCTACCCCACCGCGGGTGTTTGGTAGTTATGGCGGGCAGGCGGGGGAGGGTAGGGAAGGGTGAGCAATATTTTATTTTAGTTTGTATTTATTCACCCTTATATCGCAGACACGGTGATGTGTGCACAGTTTATTCAAACTCATGACATGTGTATTGAAATAATTGTGTAGCCATGAAATTGTTGTATTTAGTGGACCTATTAGGATTTGTACATTGTACAATAGATAAATGTTTATAAAAAAAATTAGATGGTTTAGTGAAACAAATATTTATTATGTCAGCTGTGCTTATTGTGAATTAACGTAACTAATAAACATCCACAAGAAAAACATAGACATAAGGATCAAGGGAGTATTGCAAGTTTTGTAAAAAGTAAATTATGTGATCAGGAAAAACTCATAGTTGTAAATAGCGATAGTATTTTCCCTAGTGTGGTTGCTAGTGATAGAACTTGCATTAGTGGCGAGTCTATGAAAAAACGAAAAGTCTATGAAAATCAACAATTAATCCAAGGCTTCCTCGAATTACACTCCATTGCCTCTTACTAACAAGATGTAAAATAAAATGTTGGTACCGGTAAGCCTACTGGTATCAATGAACAATTAACAACAATATGTAATGCCCACAGGAAGATGGGAGAAAACTTTTTTTTTATAATGTAGGTACTATAAAAATAGCTATGATTAAAAATATGATTGAATTTGAATTTTCAATCTATGTAGTAGGTAATAATCCTTATTTCCTTCAATCTCTATAAAAATTCAACGTTTTATTTTGAGCGCTATGGTTTTTCGGGGATTTTTTTTATTATTGTCATGTTCTGGGGAAATATTGGATTTCAGAACATATTCTGCACCCCTTGAAGCCTTGATCCCTTAAAAACATATTAAAAAATTATAAATAATAATTAGAATAATTATATTTATTTAATATATCTGTAATATAACAAGGGTTCTTGAAATTATATTATGTACAATATTATGATTCTTAAATATTGTGGATCAATTTATTGTACTTTGTTATACTAGCAGAAGTACTAAGCATTGTATTGTTACTCCGGGCAAAACTTTTCTTTACTTCAAACACATAGAAAACATTTTTTTCTTCTTCCAACAAAGTTTTAATACATTTAAAAAATCTAATCTGTTTGTGCACGAGGGGTACTAATTTTAAAATTTCAGACCTTTGTATGTGGTAGATGTCACGTAATACTCATGACATAAAGTCTAACAAAATATTCATTATGTTATTATAGATTTTTAGTGCTCGTTTTCCATTATGTATCAATTTATCAACAAACTTCATTTTTATTTATTTATTTTGTTATTTTGACTTGAATGATTTCTCCTAACATTAAAATAGTCTCTCCTTACTAAACATTTAAAATGTTTTTCAAAAATAATGATTTAGAGAAGATTTTCACCAAAGTTGATTTCAAAATTCTCTTGAAGCTCTTAAGTTTGAGTGACTCAAATAAATGATACCAATGATTTTTAAATAAACTCTTAAGTAGTATGCCATCTGACATATTAAAAGTTGGAGAAAAATAAATTGTCCATTTAAAAAAATATTTAAATTATTAATTTAAGTCAAATTCATAAGAGGTATTTATTTTCTTGATCCTCTGATACATATTTTATTTTATAAATGAATAATATTGTTTGAACATTTTTATTGCTTTTCATCAATTAAAATTTAAATATCAGGGTTTATGATAAATTTTGAATCATAATAAATAATCCAACAAAATTAAATCATGTTACATGAACAATAATTGCAGTTTTTAGAATTAGTGTTCAAGTCTATAATATTATATAGTTTCTGAAAAAAGTGTTCCTATGTTATCTTAGCTGGTGATCTGTTACTTTTATTTCAATGGTTTTCATTTATATGAGAGACAATACTTCACAAGTCTGTATTTTGTGGCGTGCATTTCTTATAAAAACAAAAGTGGCAGCAAGGAATACCTCAGTCAGCTAACTTGATGTGATTGGAAGTTGACGTACCAATGTCAACAGGAGTGACTCCTTGTGCCCCAGATTTCCTGCTGTTCACTTGCCCAGCAGAGGTTATATTCAGGAAAGGTACAGTTCCGACTGGGCCTGCTCCTAATGACACTTTCTGAAAACATAAAAATAATATTTACCATTTAATTACAAAGCATGATACTTTAAATTGAGTTTTAGATAGTTGCTATGATTCAATATAAACAGAGTGTAAACTTGTAGCTGGTGATGTTTATTTCCATTTCAATCAGAAAAGTTCAATTTTAAATTCAATCTACATTATATAATTTGAACAATATTTTTCAGAAATATGGTGAAATTATGTCAATAAAAAGTGAAAACTATTAAATTAATATAAGATATTTGGTCAAAATATTGATATTCTGGAAGATCTTTGCTGTTTGTATCAATATAATCACTTTCTATTTAATTCCATTAGTTTTATAGTGTGGTGGATACTGAGGCCACTATTGTAGCGAAATAACTATAATTTACCTTTTTTTATTCTCCCTCCCCTACCCAAAACATGAAGGAGAAGTATTTTTGAAGATTTTTCTAGAAATAGCATTGTGAGATCCACTTAAAACAATAAATAATGTTTGCGTTTAAAACTGTTTAAATCCGTTTAAGTGGCATGGTCCTAGGTAGAGAGTGGTTGAGAGTGGTTGGATACATCTTTGATATTGACAGGGTTTAACAAAAATTGGTGGAGCAGTTTAGTTTAAAAAAGGTTTTATTTCTCATAATATATTAATTATTATTTTATTTTTAGCACAGCATCTTACATCCCATTTGGGTTTTACACCTATAAAGTTTTTAATTTACATCCATTAATATTTCCAGCCTGTGGCCTGGGTCAGTTTTTTATTCAAGCGATATATTTTCCACTACCGGCTTGCAAGGCCTGCCGTAGCTTGATATGCCCTATAATCTAACTTAAGACTAGGACCGGTACAACATCCAGTCCCTGGCCATTAATTTATCAATGTGAAAGGGTAAACCCGTATTTTCTTCAATGATAAATTTTTGGCGATGCAGTATATCGAACCCCGGACCCTTATCTTAGAGCAGGCAAATATGCTACTGACCGAGCTAAACACCTAGGAACTAATTACTCTAGTGTACTAGGGATGAGGAAGATTGAATTTAGAGATAGTTTATACATATTTGTATAGAGGGAGAGTGGAAAATCATTAAGGTAAAAACCATCCTCAGTACACCTGACCAGAATCTAACCTCAATCTCATCATCAGTGAGGGTGACACCTTAGGCCACGCAACTACTGAAAAAAGGTAGTTAAGTCTATTTTTATGAACACAGGTTGTTGGGTTGCTAAATTTTTTGAAGGCCAGATAAATCATTCGGAGTGCCGGAGGCTGCCAACTGCCGGTCTAAGATGTACCGATGTACCTCTTGCAATAGGCTGGACTACCGATGACCGGGAGATCAGAGTTAAAATCCTGGTTGGGTGTAATGATGGTGGATTTTTACATGGTTTTACACTTTCTCTCCAGACAACTGTGGGTACAATTCCTCTAAATTAGCTTTTATTATCCCTAACACATTAGTTTTAGTACACAAGTATTAAACCCAAAGGAGTAGTAATACATGGTGCTACAGTATAGGCCTGGAGATTACAATATGTTTTTTAAAGATTCAAACTTGACTTCATTTTGCCTGTAAATACATCCACATACACATGGCGGAAAGGTAACCCCTTCTTCCCTACAAACCTTTTCCAGTATGCTCCGATGTCCTCTATTTCAAATAATCATTATTTAATTTAAGATTAATCAACTAGATCTTTATTATCTTGTGGAACTATTTATATTAATTGGTTATGGAAAAATCAAATACTGAAAAATTAAAAATTAATAGCCACTTACTGCCTGATTGTTATTTTTCTTGGGTTTCTTTCGTAAAGGCCTTCCACTTCGTCCTGAAAGTACAAATATTTATAAAATGTACACAAACAACTTTTAATCATTACCCACTGTAAAAATAAATTAATATTAAGACATTAGAAAATGAAAAACACACCCAGTAGAATCTTGTTTAAATTCATAAAAGTTAAAAAATATAGTGGACTAATGATAACAGCAGTTTTGTTTGTATGCTAAAGTGTGCAAGAAAAATCCATCATGTAAAGGGGGGAAGGGGTAGGTAACACAATAGGGTTCTAAGCAAAGCTGATTTTAAATACAAACAACTTATTACTGTGATTATATAAAAATTCTGGCATTTTAGAGAATTTATTTTTGGATGAAGTTAGCCGACATTTTAAAACTGTAATACATAAAAATTAATATTAATATTTCAGGAAAACTTTTTTTATAGTTCCAACATGAGATTTTACTTAACATATTTTGCTAATAAATTTAAGTAAAAAAAACTAATTATGCCAGGAATTATGGTAATTTGTCAGTTATATGATTAAAACAAGATTCTATAACGTAAAACTTGATTTGGCAACAGGTTTAGGTTTTACTTACATTAAAATATATTTCTCCCACGCCAAATAAATATTTTCTTGGATAGTAACCAAAGAGAAAATGACAAGTGTTAGAGATGATCTGATGGTTGTTATTCAAATTAATGGTTGAAAGTGAGTTTGAAGAGCTTACGCTGATTTCAAGATTTAATCCCACAAAGGTTGTTGGTGAGTAAGGCAATAAAACTGTAGTGAGATTTAAGATCTGATCTAATTGCTGATTTACAGGAAAATTAAACAAAGGACCGAAACTGGAAAACTCATGTCACCACAGTCACAGAGGGTCCATTGTATTTACATTCTTGGTCAATTTTATTAATAATGTAGAGATAAATCCTATAATAATCCATAAGGAAGTATTATTGAGAGCATTTGATTGCTTTTTATATGAATTTTATAATTGCGCGCGCGCACACACACACACACACACACACACACACACACACACACACACACACACCCACCCCCCTTCATATATTTGCTTCGTTACTCAATCCAAACTCATCCTTTTAACATGTCCAAACCAATATAAAATGCTTCTTTCAAATTGATATATTGATTCTCTTTCAAACCAAACTCCTTCAGCACCCACTCATTAATGAATCTCTCCATTTCTTAGATATCGAATTCAATCTGCATTCACCTTGCTCTTGTGTTTCATTTCATCGGACGAACCCACGTTTCACATCCATTAAACAATGCTGGCATTACACTTTTATATAATGCCATCTCTGCCTCTTTCGATACTTCTTAGCAATAGTCAACATACCATCCAACTGCTGTCAGAGATGCATTCTACCTTCTATCAATTTCACCATCTATCCTCCCATTTTTACAGAACATTCTGCTCAGATACACAAAATCATTTACTTGTTTTGACAGTTTTACATTTATACTAAGCTGACAATCATTTCCTGATCCATCAAAGACTAAAACTATCGGCTTAGTTTTGGAGACATTTATACAAAGATCTATTCTGCCTGTCGCCACATTCAAATAATTTAATGCATTCTGCAAGTTACTTCCATTCTCAGCCATTAATATGGCATTATCTGCATTTAGAAGTATTCTCACACTCACATTAACTTTAAAATTAATAAATCAAATAAGACATATTCCTAGGATGCCAAATTTTAGTGACTTTCAATCAATGTTGGTGGTTGAAAGTGGGCGCCCTATACAAATCAGTGTATAGGTTACTGTGCATATCGCATATAAGAAAGAACAATACACAAATAAAATATGTCAACAGTAGTCTGTTTACTTATGTGCACACAAACACAAACTAAACTGCTGGAACAACCTCCACTGGTATCTCAGAAAGGGTGGGAGCTACAACCTTAAAGTATTGTAGCCATCATTGCTTAGGTTATTTAAGAAACTTTCACTAGAGGATTACTGTAAGAACTCGTGTTTTTTGCCGAGGAAATTTAAGCTGTCCACTTTAAAGAAGAATCCGCTGTTCAGAGGAGTTTGATTTTAATGTAATCTCAATTTCAGTTTTCTAGAAAATATTACAAAGTACAATGTGAAGCCTGGTTTGAGCTGTATTGCCTGGTTACCTATCTCTTTATCATCGGTTTTAGTAACCATATTTCTAGTATCATGGATGTGTGTGACTGAACAAGTTTGGAGAAGAAAGGTAACAGATGATTAATCTTACACTCTACTCACTATTAATCTAACACCAAGCTTACCCATTAAATACTTAGCTTCATATTAAAAATACTCTTTACAAGTTCAATATTTTCATTGTACCCCAAATTCATATAGGTCTAGCACATTTCTCAATAATTTGTTTCATATTTGAAAAAAGAAAATATAAAATAATAAGCATAGGCCTACTTATAATCATACTTAATTTAAGTATATATTGACTTCACCAACCATCTTCTTTCTCCTTTCATTAGCAATGCTTGAAGCAACATGGATAGATAAAACATATTACCATCTTGCATGATGGACTTGCTCTTTCAGAGCTACTGTCTGCATAAATGAGGCAAGATCAATCTATTTAGTATGGGCATGCAAGTGAATTATTTTATGAATCAGTTAATTAAATTCTATAGTGAAGGTTTGACCTAATTATTTTATTACTTAAATTATAAAAATAATAACGAAAGAGCTGTAAATTGTTTATGTACATAAAATAGAATCTTTTGAGTATGCATTTAATAGATTAATTGTACAGTAGTCTTGAAAACTCGGCCTAATGTGGATTGAGATGGTGTCGAGTTCCACGAATGAACTTGCATAAGATGCATGTTTACTAAACAAGGATGAATCGCAGTACAGTTACACTGTACTGTAGTATTGTAGGGTGTAGCAACAATAATATTCATACAGTACAATATATTACATGTTAATATAATGGTGTATATACATACATGTAATATACAGAAATGCGGTACATTACTGTGCATTTAATATTATATTGATTCGACTAACACATTACTGAATTGGAAAACTAACAAACACAGCACATGTGAAAACACCACAGCAAGACTGTTCCACTTGAATTACACATACAAAATTAGAGGTTATACAGTGGAATGGCCTAAGATTGTAATGAATGGTGCCAACAACTGTGTGCACATGCGTGTGTCATGTTATCAAGTGTCGAGTTTCTGAGCCTCTACTGTATTGTGAAATTACTAGTCATTTGGTTGAAATCTATTCTTTTATTGACCCATGGAGTGGTGCTATTATATCATGCTTAAAAAATAAGTCCAAATTCTGGGTTACCATATTTTTTAACAGTGAAATTCCCTGACATTTCTAGGTTTTCCAGATAAAAATATAATAGTTCCAACAACTCAATACAATGTGGTAGGAATGAGGATGCTAGCTTATAATAAATGAACACACATTCGCACGAATAGAGAATGGGTAATCCCTCCCCCCCAAGTGCACCTAACCAGGAGTAAAACCTCAACCTTGCTGTCATTACATGCAATGCAAGTAGTTTGTGCCCCAACTCCATATTAATGATAACCATGTTAGGAGATAAAAGAAAAGTGTAGGGCCTGGTCCTATCATAAATAAATACATTTATGTTTTTACCCATTTATTGGAAACTTATTTTTGGAGTGTGGATACACTGCTTTTCATACAATTACATATAACATTTTATTTATAGTTGTAAATAGTGGCTGGTTAAGAGGCAAAACTTAAGTCTTCTAGACGAATACGCATAACATTTTAGAATTGACAAACACTAAAAGAAATCTGTATTTAAGAATGTGCAAAGGGTCACTAAACTGAAAAAAGTGAATTTGCCACACTTTTGATGTGGTGAATAAACAATTTTGCTACAACGCCGTAACATAATAACTAACTAAAACCACATTATTTAAAAATAATAAGTTACAAATTATACAGAAAATAACAATAAATAACCATTTTGTCACTATTTTGGAAATAAGAACACAAAAATCAGATAAGCACATGACTACTACATGTCAAATCAAAGGCTGTGCAGACGCTTTCTCACAATTAGAACGGAGACCACGGCGCATTCGGTAGTGTTTACAGATGCCCAGATATTCTTGTATTGCATAATGCGACAATATAGCAATAGCCTTCACTCTGAAGTTCACTTACTACAATCACAGTTTTAATTAATTCATAGAAAAACATATATGTAAAAATAGTTTGTTAGCCAAAATAGTAATAATACTTTCAAAAATTTGACTTAAGGATATTTTAAAATTCCAGTCGTTTATAGGAAATTTGAGAAATTCTCTGATTTTTCTGGGTAAAGCCAAATTCCCTAACATTTTTCAATTTTACAAATGAGTGGCAGCCCTGATATTGTTGTTTAGTCATTAAAAATCTAAAAGTTCAAAAAATATATATTAAATAAATAAAATTTTCTCTCCAGATAAATTGTTAGAAGTATCTAACCCTCTCTATATACAAATTAATTAAAAATGATTGAAAAAGCCTAGCATGTTTCAAAAAATATTCAATAAATAACTAATACACCCTACTTAAGTAAAAGTGACCAATCCTGGTTGTAAATGCTTGACGCAACACTTAAGAAATAGGTAATTTGAAAACCCGCGATTTGAGCAAATGTATCAAGATACTTACATTTTATCTCATCGAATACTTGGGGTTTGGCTTCTTTGCTTTGCCTCGCCTCTTTAAAAACACCTCCCTTTCAACAGCACAGTTAATATTTCCACCCACATAGGACAGTAATTTAGCTGGATGAGCTAGTAGTTTCAGATACTAATAAAGTGCCTAAATATAAATATTAAGAAAGAAAGTTTTAAAATATAAGTAGTAAGCAGCCAATTGCAGTGCAATCATTCTTGCTCCCAATTAGGCAATCAATAGTAATAATAATGCCGAAAAATATGTATTTTGATTAATTTAAAACAAACAACCAAGAGATTTTGTCCTATGGACCCACATTTGCCAACCATAATAAAAGTTGCTTTGGCACAAGATTTAAAGCCTGACACTATCACCATTATTTTATTATATTTGGAAGAAGGTACAGGAAAGGTGGATAGAAACATATAAAAGGGGGACGAACACAATATGACCTTTACAATGAAAAGAAGAACACAGTTCACACTTTACAGTGCTGCCAATGGACAAAGAGGTAATGGATGTCTCTTAAAGGAAATTGAAGACACATCCATTACCTCTTTGATCCATTGGCAGCAGTGTAAAGTGTGAACTGTGTTGTTCTTTTCATTGTAAATGCCATATTGTGTTTGTCCCCCTTTTATATGTTTCTATCCACCTTTCCTGTACCTTCTCCCAAATATAATACAATTACCTCATATAGCGAAAAGAGGTTTTCTTTATAGAGTTATATTCATCACTCATGGGACTGGGACATGGTCAGAACACAAATAAGGTTGGATAAGAAAAGCAAACATTTTTTTAAACTAAAGTACACCAAAAAAACATGAAATATTACTCTTTTTTTTTTTATAGAGAAGTGTTTATATATTTTACATACGGTCTACAATTTAACTAAGGCAAAACAAAACCGAATATTTAGTCAAAAAACCAAGATTTACTGTGGAAGAAAAAAGTCTGTAATATATTTGTTTTAAAAATGACCTCCTAGCCTTGGCTGCTGATTTTCTCCACTTTTTTCGCCACAAAATAGACCAGAGCTGGACAATCGGATTGCCAACGAGATGGATATTTAGGGCCCCGATGTGGAATAATAAACTGTATGTGTAACAGTGATATAATATTAATCACAACAGTTTGAACCTAAACTAGGCATGATACACTTTTTAGTTTTGAAATTTCCTGACTTTACCAGAACTAAGAAGTATCAATATTTTATATAGTTTTAATCATCAGTATCGATATTACCCACCACCGGGCCGGGGTGGATACAAACAAGCCTCCTCCATGCAATTCTGTCAAGCCCCAACTCTTCTCCAGTATATTTTCTCACTGTGGGGTAACTTTTGGCTAAGTCTCTTTCGACCGGTTTTATCCAACCATCATTTAATCTCACCCCTTCCTTTGGTGTTCTTGAAGGTGCCAGTCCCATGGTATGGCCAAACCAATTCATTCATGTTACTTCCAGTAGGTCAATTACACTTTGTTGTAATCCTTTTTTTTTTTAAATGTATTTATTAATTGCTAATTTTGTCATGTCTGGTTTTCAACTGGCTGTATTCGGTTATTCCCTCTTCCTTCTCAAGGTTGCTGCTTACAGTCTGTATGTTTGGGAGACACACTTGTCCCATAGAAGTTGGCGAGTACAGTGAAGTATTATTATTATTATTATTATTAGCACCGCGTCTTACTACCCGTTCGGGTTATACGCACTTACGCTAATGTGCAATGGTAGGGTGATTGTGAGATGAAATGGAGGACCTACAGTTTAACGTGTAATCCGAACCACGGTGGAGACCTGGCATTCCCCACATTCACAANTGTCTTGTCAGAGGTGAAGGAAGGGTTTGGTAATCAGATAAATCTGTGCCGGGACCAAGGATTGAACCCCGGCCGCCAGCACAGTACAGTGAAGTAGTTTGCAGCCACTTTTATCCTGCTGTTAATCTCTTGTGTAATTGTGTTGCCTTGCGATTATACCTCCAAGATACTGGAATTTTTTCACATTAGCAATGTCAAGGTTTCTCAATTAAAGTTTAATTACTTCATTTATTCTGCTCACCACCATGTACACTCACTCTTATATTTACTTATCTTTAATCCAAAATTGTTGAATTTTTCACTCCACAAATTCAGTCTCTTCTGTGCTTCCCCCGTAGACACATCACACATAATTTTACATCATCTGCAAAAACCGGAGCGCATTTATTTTCTCAAGTGACTTGCGATTTTGCCCATGATGGTCCTGAATAGTGGTGGAGATAAGCAGCTTCCCCATTATACTTTTTGTCTCTGATCTTATGGTGTGTACTTGTATTTTGTTATTTTACTTGTATCCATATACTGCTTTCTGAAACTCCTTTCCTTAGCAATTTTCTCCAAAAGTGGTTAAGAGTGACATAGCTGTGGAGTCGGAGTTCATAGAAAGGTACCAGCTCCTCGACTTCAAACATTTAGTAGTGTCAAACTCGATTATTACTAGTATGGACATAATCAAGGATCAATCTTAATATCACTATTCTCAACTATCAAAACTTTGATGGTATACAAACAAAAAGAGGCCATTCAAAATTGGGTAGTTATCAATGTGATGATTATTATTAGGTTTAATTTATTACATGCATAAATTAATGCATATTTACTCTCCTAGGAATTTAAGAAATTTACTTATCCATAAAATAAAATAAAATAAAATAAAATAAAAATATTATAAGTTAAATTAAACTAAGAACTAATCTGATGATCCACGTGTTGTTGATGAGCTGTCTTGTACCACCATGTTTGTACTTAGAATTTTAATTAGGGCTCTGCGAGTACTCGTATTTCGAACACAAACTCGTCGATTAAGCTCGAGCGAGATAGAAAGTTTTGTAAGCTCAGCATAAGAAACTGTTTAAAAAATTTTTTTATTAGATTTTTATTTGAGTGTTATGGTTTTTTAAATTGTGTTTTATAAGTATTATTTCTAATTTAAAAACCAATATTTCCATTATTTACCTTTTGTTTTTTCAAAAGTATTTACTGTTTATAAAAATGAGTGTGATTCATATTTAAAGAGCATGTGTTTTAATATACTTTTTTACATTTTAAAATTATGAATAGGCCTACACTCGAACTCGGGAGCTTTTAGAAATACTCGACTCGAATGAAAACACTCATAATAAAACCAAGCAGCTTGATGATTCAAGTTTTAGGGATGAAATGCCCTGTGCTACCATTTTATTATTTTAATGTATATTGAATTGTTTTCAAAATAATTTTAGCAAGTAGATTTGTTATAAGGATTTTTTTAAATTATGTATTATTAATATTAATTTGCCATTAATAAAGGAGTCAGAGTCAGAGATTAGAAAAAGTAGAGTCACCGACTAAACAGCCCTGGTTAAAATAGGCATGTTTCTTCTTCTCTAAGCATTTTTCAGTGTATTTTCGTGGCAAATAGGAGGTCTATTATCAAACAATCAGGTCTAGATCTGTATTGTTTTCATCTAAATTTGGTTCAATGATTTTACTTATCTTAAGTCACGGGTTGTGTTATCCGTCACAGCTGATGTAATTTTTTATGACCCACTTTATGAACAGAAAAATTATTACTCCTGTTGTTTTTTTTTGCAATACTCTGTTGTTCCCCCCCCCCCCCTCCTCCACTNTTCACGACTGTGTATACCCAATGGAATCTTATCAGATTCAATGGCTTAATCATCCCCAAATTAAACCCACCCATCCCTGCAAACTTGTTGCTCTTAATTTTTTTGATTGATCTCGCTATTTCTAGCCAAGTAGCATTTGTAATTTGCGTTTAAAATGTCAACTTCTGCTAATGTTTAATTTCTAGCACAATATACTTTTTGTTTTTATCTTTATTGACTAGTTTATATTGGTACGATTTCATTTCCCTTGCTATTAAATCATTTTATATTGGTTTTGTTACTTTAAAATCCATCTATGTTTCTCATGATACTATACAAAAATTCCTTGTTACTAGCCTATATTATTCTTTCTGCTCTTTCTTGTTTTGACTTTTCATTTTTGGCTCTTACTATTTATTCTCATTGCCTCCAATTGCTTTTTTCTATAATTTACCAGTGTTCCCTCAATCCTCTGAGAATCTCCCATTTTTATGACTTTATGTAAGACCAATTTCACTTGGTTCTTTCTGTTTTCATGTGTCGTCCGCAGACTTATAGGCTGCAGCCACAATTTTGTTTTAAATTCTCCCCAATCTTTAATACCAGATTCGGCTACATACTTAAATCATTTCATTCTTTATCTTCTCTGTGTATTTCTCCTTTTCTGGACGAGAGTTTTTTTTATGTTTTGATCTTCACTAATCTCTCAACAGTTGTCCTCACTGACCTCTTCCTGGGATATTAGCAACAAGTAGTTGATCTCCAACCTGAAACTTCCTTGGGAAGACCTTGACATCCTTTATAAGTCTCCAGACCTGCTCAACGGCCGGTATGTAATCTATTGTGGTGCCCGTGCTGTCAATTTTATGGCGTTATTTAGTGTGATTGTCTCTTTTTGGACTAGAAATTGCTGAACACTATATGGTTTCTTGTCCCGAGGTCAATCTCCAAAATCATGTGGTTTGGTTCTCCATAGTTCGGGATGTGCGAATATTCAATTTAGAACTTCTAATAAAAAGTTTGAACATTGGTGTAATAAATCTATTTTAAAGTTCCACTGATCTAGTAGGTTGTCAGACACCAGTTGGAGTGAACCAGCCAAGTAGTCTGATAATATTGTGACTCATTAAGGGAATACCAATGTTAGCAGAATGAATGTCCACTAACTTTGAAAAGGAAGGTATGATGTTAATGTTGATGGGCTGACTTTGTGCTGGTGCTATTTAGTTTTAATTAGGTTCAGCGAGTGAAAGACCTGGAAGGATAGATATATATTATGCTACGCTTATCCTCTTTCAGAGTGCATGAAGATGGAGTGGTGGGGGAAATAGCTTGCCAAGGTTAACCATTTGAGTGTGCAGCTTGTTAGAGCCAGGATAAGAGGCAACCCAGACAAAGAAGAGATTAAAAGGAGTGTTAAAATAGATACATTTTAAGGGGGTTTCAAACTAAAGGCTCATTTCACATCAACTCACCTAATTCCATATGCCCTTATAGCCCAGATTTTGTTTATAAATTCTTCCTGTGTATAAGTATATACATGTTGTGCTAGATTCCCCCCCAGAATTATAAATGCATAAATGGCTTCAAGGCACCATTTTGAAAAACTTGATTTGTTTCTTTCAGTATTAATTAGATTCGGGTCAAATTCATCAATATATTGATATTAACTGATGTTCATTTTTTTTCTGTCATATTAAAGCTAGTTTTAGTACTTTAAAACATTATAAATGATATTATATATACCAATGTGAATGTCGCCAGTAATTTTACAAAACCAATGGATCAGTTGGAAAATGTAAAAAATGTATTTACTATTTCACATACTCGGCAAATGTTTTACAAAAAACACCAGTGTGCTGATAAAATTGACATAAGCCACGGATGCATTTTAATGTCATGTAAAGATTAGATTAGGTTAGATTCAATTTATGTTCTATACTTTAGTCACATACATTAGGTATTTTATTAAATCATAAGTAAATGTAGGTAATACAGTAATTCATTTAACATATTTTCTCCATAAGGCATTGGTAAATATAAATAAATCCAATTATTCGTTAAATAGACCATTGCTTTCGAAGCACCTATACCTTCACTGGTGGTGTCATAAAATTACAAATTGTGCATATTCAGAGTTACATAATATTTATTAATAACAACTAATGTTTTTTATTTTTATAACTTATTTAGCTCTCATATGTTTGATTAGTCGTCAGGATTTTAAACTTTTTATATTTTAATACAATAAAATAATAGTGTAATCTTTCACAAAGAAAAAGTATTTATTGTGGTTTATAAATTTAAAAATAATTACAATTTTCCAGAATTCATTAATGGCTGGTGTGAGATTACTTATTGCGCTAAGTTACTTACAGAATTTGATATTTTTATTATACCTTTTATTTGTTCCTATCTACGTGTTCTATTATTTATTATTTTTATTCTTTCCCATTTTCTTCTTTTTTTTTCTCCTCTTTTGTGTTTTTTGGTTTTCTCTTTTAGGAAGTAGCGTTGCACGTTTCACACTACTCCCTGATGAGTTCCGATAGAATGAAACCTGGGTTGGGAGATTGGGCGGTGACGATCAATTTTCTTCAAGAGGCAGCCATTACATCTTTGTCCATTGGCAGCAGTGTAAAGTGTGTTCTTCTTTTCATTGTAATGCCCATATTGTGTTTGTCCCCCTTTTATATGTTTCTATCCACCTTTCCTGTACCTTCTTCCAAATATAATACAATTGGCTAATAAAGCAAAAAGAGGTTTTCCTTATAGAGTCATATCATTATATATTCGCATCCATGTCCTTTTCCTGTTTTGTCCTTTTTGTTATACCTTTTATTTGTTCCTATCTACGTGTTCTATTATTTATTATTATTATTCTTTACCATTTTCCATTTTTTTTTCTCCTCTTTTGTGTTTTTTGGTTTTCTCTTTTAGGAAGTTGCGTTGCGCGTTTCACACTCCTCCCTGATGAGTTCCGATAGAATGAAACCTAGGTCGGGGGATTGGGCGGTGACGATCAATTTTCTTTAAGAGACATCCATTACCTCTTTGTCCATTGGCAGCAGTGTAAAGTGTGAACTGTGTTCTTCTTTTCATTGTAAAGGCCATATTGTGTTTGTCCCCCTTTTATATGTTTCTATCCACCTTTCCTGTACCTTCTTCCAAATATAATACAATTACCTCATAAAGCGAAAAGAGGTTTTCCTTATAGAGTCATATCATTATATATTCGCATCCATGTCCTTTTCCTGTGTTTGTCCTTTTTGTTATACCTTTTATTTGTTCCTATCTATGTGTTCTATTATTCTTTACCATTTTCCTTTTTCTCCTCTTTTGTGTTTTTTGGTTTTCTCTTTTAGGAAGTTGCGTTGCGCGTTTCACACTCCTCCCTGATGAGTTCCGATAGAATGAAACCTAGGTCGGGGGATTGGGCGGTGACGATCAATTTTCTTTAAGAGACATCCATTACCTCTTTGTCCATTGGCAGCAGTGTAAAGTGTGAACTGTGTTCTTCTTTTCATTGTAATGCCCATATTGTGTTTGTCCCCCTTTTATATGTTTCTATCCACCTTTCCTGTACCTTCTTACAAATATAATAGAATTTGATATTTGTATCCTTATATGCAGTATTCCTGTGGATTCGCAAAACCGCCAAAAAACTAGCACAGAACAGAAACGTGGCCACATGACACGATTTAAGCCAATCACAAGATTCCCACTTAATCGGCCTGAGCTGTTCTGTAGTTAAACTATTCTCTACTTTGTACACCCTGCTCAAGATGTTAAGCACAGGAGAACCAATCAAATCTCAAATTGGTGAGCATGCGCATTTGTCAAAGCATTCGCTCTACAGCCAGAAGCTAGCAGATAACTTCGTTGGCCGTTGAGATTTGAAATAACTTGTTAATGTAAAGCGTGTTCATTGATGGATTGGATTGTGCCATGACAAAGCATTATAATTTGTAAACAAACATCAGGACAATGATCTAAACTATATATGTTTATCCACTAGAAAATAAAATATGTTGATAATCAGTTGTTTCCAAACGTTGCAATGCCTCATGGGTTAACTTAAAGTGTGTGAATTATTGTGAAGATTCTGTTTTCTATTTTTCAGTTAGCCTGTGAATCAAACTTAAATGTAGAGATGGGAAACTTGATACCTCAATATTTATTGATTCTTGAGTGTATCATGAGAAAATGCCTCGATTTCCTAAAGATACTTGCAAATGGTAATGATTGCTTTGTTAAAAGACGAATGAATATCAAACGCTACATGCAGTTTGTAATGCACTTTTTCATTATTTAATCAATTTTTTATAATTAAATTTGAAAACCTAAAAATTTATGATTTGCTTCAATTTGTAAACATATTTACTGTAGCAATGTATTTCACAAACAAACCTCCATATGAACAAGTACCAATCGTGTTAAGAAACATATTGTGATTGCTTTGCAAATTTACTCTCACAATTTAAATAAGAATATAGGTAAAGTTTATAACAAAGTAAAGCCAAAATTAAAATCATTACTGTGATTTGTAAAGACAACTATGTTTTAAAAGTTTAATTAATACTTAATAGATGTATACCGAAATTTCCAGAATAAGAACAAATTGGTAAAAAAGGTTCCCCTATAACAGCCATATTGGCTTAACCTTCTTAATCAATTTGGCAAAGGTTCTACAGAGTGGCAAATTCGTTAACATTCCATTGTAGTAATAATTAACTGGATATCGACACGTGTTTAAATATAGGCTTCATTTAAAAAAAAATAGATAGCATTTTGGTTAAAATCAATCCTAAAACAGTTTGGGCGGGGTTGATTTGCTATTTTACTGATAGTCCCTCACGATCATTTAGATTTATTTTAATACAGCTCATTTGGGCCTATCCTCATACTTCTTTAATTTTAAAGACATGGAGTAAAAATAATTATTTTAAAGAGGTGTAACACTATACGTGAATAAAGAATAGTAAAACATTAATAAATTGAACCACTAGTGCATCTCAAAGGACCTGAATCCTTGTCTCCTAGAAATAAACTATCACCCTGAATTTGGTGTGAAACTTTAATAAAGTCAAAGCTTTAAATTTGCCAATAATTTCTCCATTAGAAAATTCTAAATTAATGATGGACTAATCTCTTCCAAGGTTTGGAGTTGATTAGTGAAATTCAAGGCTACATATAAGTGGAAATCAATGAAAAGAAACATAACACTTTGGTGAGAAAAATAAGTTTAGTGGAAAAAGGCTAATATGGTAGTACTTACAAATCCCCTTTAAGTGTATTTCATATAAACTTCTCCAAATATATAAATAAAAAGCACCTATGAAGAAACCGTTTTGAGACATTTTTTATGATTTGTCAACAGACACATGTTATTTAAAAATATATATTGTCATTACTAAAAAAAACAAAAAAAAACCCAACAACATGCACCTTAAAATTATCATTGTGTAGTTTTGAGTGCAGAATGTGATTTAAGAGGTTCTTAGGTTTAAAAAAAATCCTATAAAGGAAAATGAAATAAAATACAGAGTATACTGCATTTATATATATATTTATATTTATTTGTTTTCATATTATCTTCAGTGTGTACAACAATGAATGATTTCATTGCAAGAATCACTTTGTTTAGAAAAACATAACCAGCTGTTTAATGACTTAAGATCTTCATTTACTTTATAGGACATAGAATCATTTATTTACAGTTGAGGCATGAAAAATGCTGGGGTTTAGTAATATTTCATATCACTCATACTTGTGACAGCACATATTTGTAATCAACATACAATATTTGATCCCCCCCCCTCTCAAACAACACAAAGGGTGACAGATAATGAAAAAATTACAAATAGTCAAAATTTATTTTGTTTAAAAACCTTTAAAAATATTGCTTAAAGAAAAGCGTAAACTTACTTTATCACACACCCAAAGTACAATGCGAGAACATAATGTACAATTATTGATATAAAAACCTTGACAAATAATACTGAGACACATGTAAGTAGAATAAAATTATATTTTTTCCTTTTAATTTGAGCTCAAGTATAGTAAAATTTATTAAATAAAGCTATAAAACACAAGTTGAAATGCTTTGTTGCACAGTACATTTTAAATGTAAAATATTAAAAATTAAAAACAGTAAAAATGAATGAAAATAAAATGTTGATAAATAACTGCTGCATACTCTAGGTGGGTTGAATCATTAATAATTACTTATGGCAACAAAAAATCTTGGTAGATAAGTCTAATAAAACATTCACACTGCCTTGCATTCGTCGAAATAAATGACAAATGTCTAAACTATGTAATAATTCAATATTTTAGTCAAGTGATAGATATTTTGCTAATAATAGCATCAAGGAATAAAAAAAAACAATGAACCACATACAGCATGAAATACATTTTATAAAAAAATATATATAAGAATATGGTGGAACGAGATGTAAGTGACCACAACAATATTAAAAGAGAAATAACGTGCAAAAAAAGTTATATATTTTAATTTGCAGATCAAACATTCAAAATATAAAATATGCATAGAAAAATTAACTTTCTACCAAGTTTGTTAATATACCCTGAACATGGATTCTAAACACAAAAAAAATTGTCACAAAGTAAATGAGTCTTGTTTATTTAAATAACTTAAAAAGAGTTAAAACCTATAAACACAGCAATAAATTCGCAAGTGCTGTAAAACTGTCACTTCGCTTAGATGGTTGGCCTGATATTTCATTGCATATAAAACTTGGAACCCTTAGTAATGATTTTAAATAGAGCTTTCTTAACAATTTACTAATCAAAAGGTTTATTCACTTTCATTCAGTAAAATAAATGTATTTCCTATCATTTCATTCATTCACCTAGCTTTCGAGTTAACTTGTTGGCAATTGTGAGCCACAAAACCCATTCATTTCTTAGCTCGAGTAGTTGAATCTTGCATCCAATGCTTTTCGACACAGTTATTCACATGATGGCCTGCACCAAAAGCCGAAGGTATTACGCACTACAGTTTCTTACGAGTATTTTCTGTCTTTTCAAGATACATTTTTCTTCTTTTTCACTGCAAACATCAAATAAGGATTTACACACAATGCCCATCTCTTTACTTTTATCATAAGAAAAAAAACACACTTTAATTACTAGTTTTAACAATGTGTTTGTGACACAAGAGCCAGGGAGTGCAAACAATGTGCCTGGAGGCCAGCAAGCCAAATGTTCCTACAACAATCCTTTCATCACATCATACCTAGAAATGCTTTTGTAACTTCCATTAAAATGACATTAAAGTCAGTTTTATGATTTGATACTGCACAAAACAAAATGCAGCCCTAAATTATTGCATGCATTAGTGTACTCTCAAAAAGTATTATTTATTATTACATTGCATATAGCAACTTTTGCGCTGTTAGAGGCATTAAAAAAACATAACCAGAATTTACAAATGAGTATAAATCTTTATATTTTATTAGGAAAAATAAATTGGAATAAGCAAAAGACACTAAATTAAGGGAGAATAAATTGGTATATAATTTAATATACGATGTAAATATTTAAGAATAAAATCAATTCTATATGAAATAATTGTCACTTTAAGAGAAACGTCTTTTTGTTATATTTGTGAGAAGTTACTAGAAAGGTAGATAGAAATATATAATAAAAAGAAAGAACACACTGTGGCTTTTATAATGAAAAATGAACACAGTTCACCCTTAACATTGTTGTAGTGCCTCTTAGCAGTAACAATTGATTTTCTTCAAGAGGCAGCCATTACCTCTTTGTTCAATGACAGCAATGCAAGGTGTTGACTGTGTTCGGTTGTTCGTTTCTTTTATGTTTCTATCCATCCTTCCTGTATATTCTTCCAAATAAAATTAAATAATTGTCTTAAGAAACTCTTCCCAACTAAATATTATACATTAAAATAATATTGCCATTAAGCATAATATTAATGCATATAAATAGGATGCCAGGGAGATAATTTTTTTATTTAACTCATATGCGATATTTATAAACTTTGCATACATTGATTCTCTCACATGAGCTGCCTACCAAAATTATTACCAATAATCTGGTATTATTTATGAGAGATAAGAGAATATAATGGGTTTATGGAGAGAAAGGTTAGTTGATCAAATATACAAATTTGGTGTAATTGTGCAGTACCAAGATTGTATCAAGTTAGATTAAAACACGCAATTTAAAAACCAGCCACCACTCACATTGTCTGCATTACAATTTCATACAGAAGTACTTATAAAGAACATGTAGTAAGTAGTATTTGGATTCATAGACCAGCAAAACATAGTTTTTTATTTTGTTCAAAAAAGAATTTCATCTATAAAACACGTGTGATTACATTAATAAGCGTGTATTACTGAGACCTTCAAACATCAGATTTGGACGATACATCCACCAGCATTTTTCATAAAAACCAGGATTAAATAAAATGTTACATCTGTTAAAAACTTAAAAAACAAGATAGAAGTCATGGTACAAACAGCTGGCTGACCCCTTAAACACATTCTGCACTCATGGCTTGGTGTGTGACACTGCCTTACTCTTCAAACATCCTTAATTACTAGCATCAACAAAGACAAAGGAACCATTACAAACAAATGGGATTTTATAAGAGAAGGAAGAAAACTTGTTCGCGCTTATAGGTGTAGAGAAAATATGCAACTTCTGAAAGTTTTAAAACCATTGAGACAAAGTAAAAATAATTTACCAAGCTGTGATATCAAACAGGACAAAATGCTTGATATACACAAAAACTTAACCATTTATATATGTGTTTTTCATTAAAATATTGATGGTAAAATTGAATTTTACTTCCAAAAAATATTTCAAGGGCAAGAGTATTATGGATATCCACAATCATGAAACTGAAACCGGGCAACTAAAAAGCATATAAAAATGTACACACTTAATCTTGAATGAACTTTAATACGTGTTTTTTCACATTTTACTATTTAATGGTTTCTATCCTCTATATAAAGAATAAAAAATAAAATGAGCTTTTTCCTTTAATTTGGGAGACAATTTTGATTATGTAAAATGTGGCTTGTTAACATAGTTTCCAATGCATGCATAGGAGTTTATTGCATCAATAGTTTTGCAAGATAAAATCAAATCAATGAATGTGTCTAACCTGCTTCAGAGTCGCTCGAATCGGATGAACTACTCGAAAGACTGGAGCTGCTGGAATCTGTGTCAGAGCTACTAGAACTAGATGCTGAAAGACGTGAAGTTCTATCCACCATGTCCACAGACTTATTTTCTTCTAGAAACAAATTAATAGTGCTAAATTTGAATAAAGTTGTGATAGTTACATTAAATAATAGTTATAAAACATCTAATGTATTAATATGAGTGATTAGGGTAGCTGGAATACAATAGCATTACTTCAATTATTGATTTCTGACCACAATAAAAATACATTTCAAACCAATCTCATAAGTAACTGTATCAAGCAAACATACAGTGTAAAATAAAATGTTTTTCACTATAGGACTATTTAAAGATTTATGGTTTTTGATTAAATGTTAAAGTCTTTAAAACTCGCCAAATAAAAGTAATTTTCCTGAGAAATCCTATCTTGAGATGTCACAGCTACACAGCGTCCTGAAGGAACTAGATACCCACATTGGTGGTAAATCGGTCCAGAGCGGTATACTCTAATTATACTTTGTCATGGTTAGTAATCAGGTTGGGGTTAGAAACCTGGCCAAATTCAGTGGCATGAGCCCAACACTATGCCACAGTTGGCAGCGTATGTACTAACTACACCAGGGTTCTTGGGTTCCATTCCTGGCATGGTCGAAGATTTATTTTTGGTGAATTGTTAAATGTAGGACTGAATGCTGTGTTTTTCTTAGTATTAAGCTAGTTTGCATGTAATGTGTTGAAATCAGTGTGTTTAAAATGTACACGTAAAGTACTCACAATAAAAAAAATTCTCTTGAGTTGGTATTACAAATAATTTTAAAAACAAATTTAGTCAAATAATAGTGCACTTACTCTTAGAAATTTTCCTCATCCTTAAGATGTATTTTTAATTTAAACTATAATAATTTGCTCATAGCCAAAACATAAACATCGGACATAGCATTACATAAAAATAATAAGCTTAAGTACCAATCATGTTGAGAATGTGAACCAATATCCTCTTGGAAAGGTGTTTAAAACTTAGTTATTAGTGTTTTGATTCAGTCACTATTTTGGTGCAGGCCTACATGTTGTAAGGTGAGTCACTCGTAACTGATATCGAAAATAAAATTAGCATCATATAAGACTTGTTATATTATAATAATTCTATAGATCAAACCCCAGACTACTCATCGAAGGTAATTTTAGGCATTATTTATTTAAAGCGGGATTAACGTATTAATAATATAAAAAAAATACTAAATTTATTGCCATCAGCAATAACATGTATAAATCTTGTTTCACATGATAGGTTTATAATATAAAAATTGTCAAGCCTCTAAAGCAAATAAAATCTGTAAACTATGCACTCCAAAAGACATGTACTGCAATTTAAGAGCAAAACAGACTATGACAATTTATCCGAATAACCATTATACTAAAGTTGTGTTTTAGAAAAGGTTTTTCCGAGTAAAACTTTGTCAGTAAATTACTCGACCCATGTTAAGATCAATCAGGTTTGAAGAAAATAGAATTTAAAAACATTAATGGTAAACCACTTTCATTGTGAAAGAAAAAACAATATCTTGCAGTTTGTACTTATCATAATAGTTTTAAGTAACACACTTATTGTAAAGGTACAAATTAATCCAGTTGCACAATAATTATATATTTCCCAATTGAGATAAATAATAGGGATAAGTGAAACTAGGAAATACCTCAATCTCGTTTCAAAGGTTAAAAAATAATAATAATTATAAATAAAGCTAATAATCGCATTAAGACATTTATGTAAAATATCAAACTTCGACATTATAAAAAGTTAAACAATAGAATTAAATTATAAATGTTATGACATGCAACTATAACTATTTAAATAATTGCATTTAAAATATGTATTAGTTTTGTAGTAGTATGTAGTAGTATTAGCGTTTAAAGTACTTGTGCTTAAAACAATTCAAAGCAAGCAAAATCAAAAGGAACTTAAGAACTCTATAAACTATTTATATTTGACATTTTTGTATTTTCAATGTAAGTTTTCTAGTCTCAAATTGAAAAAGTGGATTTCACACATCCTTTTTAGATAATACTACTTATGCATGGAAAAAAGTACCAGCAATAGGTAATGTATTCTCATAATTCTTTAGTCTATTATTGTAAAATCAAATTGATTAGTGTAAATATAATAAAGCTCATTTTCAATTAAATACATTTTATAATTTTATTTCAGAATCAACAAAATGACCAGTGGCTCACTTCTATTCACAAACAAAACTTAATTAAAATGAGTTATTCAGTTCAGTATCTCCCAGCACCACAGTGTTTGGTTATAGTCTGTGAGCCTTTTTGTTCATGATGTTGGCTACGACTTAAGATAGTTGAATCATGCACCAGATTTGAACTATACACAATGTGGGATGAATCAACCCCCGCTCCCCTTTCTTCAAACTACCCGTTTCACACCTGTGCAATACAATGAGTGATGTGGGCCACAGACAGTCAAATTTGACTCCTAAGAAGCCCTTATGATTTGCCCTAGGCTTGCCATATCACTCTTCATACTTAATGCTATGGCATACAAGGTAGAATAAGGCTTAAAACAGTAAATAATAAACAAAATTTCACAACTCTCTCCTGAAAGATATATTGGCTAAATACCGGCAGAAAAATAAACCAAAAAGAGAATGCATAACCAATACAACTGGATGCGGATGTAAACAACTCTGATGGATTTTTAATGCTAATAGCAAAGTTCTGGTGACCGCTGCTCAGACTAATGGCGGCAGATACAAAAAGCTCTGGACCAAGGGAAATAGAAGACTAAAGAGTTTTAACTGTTATAGATAAAAATTATTTTGGTTACATTAAAATGTCATTTGAAAGTACTTGATAGAGTTTTAAGTTTAGAAGACTCAAAGATAGACTTTTAATTAGAGTTGAGTTGAATCCGATATTTTATGAATACAAAATTTCAAATTATCTTCGAATCCAAATCTTAGAATAATTATTAATAAAAGAGGAAATATAGATATAGTAGTAAAGAAAATACAAAGCATAATTAAATTTTAACACTATTTCTTATAATCCATTAATTACAACATTCATACATTCAGTTTAGCTTTAAATAACTAGTCTAGGGCCTAGATGTTAAGTTCGTCCTATAATTATAATGGGTTTTGAAACACAAATAAGCATTGAAAAATTAGGGGTGGATTCTTTTAAAAAGGATTTAAGTCTCAAATTAGAAATTTTCTCAAATACCGTTAAGGATTTGAGGGCCCATCCTTATTTTTAATGATTGTTTAGTTTTCTTAAGAAATCAATTTAAAATCAATGAGATCAGTTTGTTACCATTCTCGCAACTTTGTATCGCTCACACTTCTTAAAACCAACAAATAGGCATTGCTTTGAAATCTTAAAATAATCTGTGTTTTAATATACGTTAAAAATATGTATATACACCTATTTAAATAAATAAGAAAAGTGAGGTATTCACCTCTTCAGATGTTTGAATAGTAAAGCACTTTTACAATCATCAGTATGGTATTTACTTTACTTACCCCTCACTTTGTTTTAATAAACTATCAAACATTAAAACAAAAGATGTATTAGAAATATGAGTGCAAACCTTTCTTAGGTACTTTCTTTACTGCAAGCTGCCCAGATACATCCTGCAGTCTCTTTTCCAGCTCCTGCTTCTTTTCTGCCATTTGCTCATCTTTCGATTTTCCCGACAACTTCTTGTCTGTAATAAATAATATAGACACTATTAAGCATACATAATAGAAATTAAAAAAGTTGTTGATGTGGATGGGCTTTAAAAAAGAGGCATAAATTATTGAGCTCGTTTCATTAGTGATTCTTTTAGTTTTAGACAAATCTGTATTCTTGAAAATAGTGTATTTATTATAATTTAGTGGTGCTATAGTGTTGTATAAACCCTTGATAACTATAGAACTATGTTTTATAATGCTTTGTACAAATTTAAAACCAAGTGTGCAGGCTATTTATTTATTGACCTAGACTATACAATGATAACTAACCTGTTCTAAAAGTTAAGTTATCTAAATAGATTTTCTACAATATCTTAATTTAATAATTATCGAAAGATGATCAATACATTTTCAGGATGATTAGTACAGCAACACTTTTATAATCAATGATGATAAGCATGGCCACACATAAACCAAATTATTAACAATTATTTAATATTAAAATATAATGCTATAGGCATAACATGTAAAATGACTTCTTGACACTAGAAACAAGCCGGGGGGTCAATGAAATTGGTGGTTTAGTATTCATTTAATCCTTCCCTTTGGGTTATTAATCAGTGGTGAGTTTAAACAAAGGTCATGGGTTCCATTCCTAAATACAGATGTCATTTTACAACTTAAATTTGAATTATTTTATTTTTTATTACCAGTCAATTGTTTTGATATGCATCAAACTAGATTTAAGTACAATATAAATTACAATTACATTAAAAACATATATTGTTGTAAGAAGGTGCAAGATATCCCAAATTAAGATTAAAATATGAACATGAACTATGTGTGTCAAAGATTATCCATAGATAAAAAATGCATTAATGCAATTAATACAAAATGAGTTAGAATGTGTAGTTACACGTACATTTCACTTTACCCACCCAGACATGCATACACACACCTAAATGACAACGTGCTGAATATAGGCAACTCAGACTGGCTATTCTAAGGAAACAAAATTAACAAGGGCATGTACCAGTAACCACTTTGAGAATATAAAATTACACCTGTGGGATTTAATCACATCCTTGTGCAGCTGAGAGTGATTAATCAGTAATACAGTTTTCTAGATTATCCAATGAAATGTAGTAGACCAAGCCCACTTGGATATAATGAAATGATTTTTGTTGTTGTAGTATTTCAGTATTAAACAGTAACCTGAATGCTAATGGCTGAATAAATTAAGTATTATATGCCTAGTTTATACACATCACAACACATTGTTACGATTAAGTCTTTTAGATTACTGTGGGCAAAACATGCAGCGCAAATGGGAATATCTAAGGATGTGAAAAAAATATATATATTTTAATAATACCAATATTTTCTTTTCGATCCTAGTAATTTTTTTTCCAATACTTTTACTCACATACTAGTATCAGATCAGTATCAAAAGAAACAACTTTTTTTTATTATATTCACCCATGCTTGGATTAAATGTTTACTAAGGTTAAGGAGGGGTACGAAAAGATAAAAATATATTACTAATGATATTTAGTTATTAAATAACTCTTCATCAGTTGCATTTTCCTTGTCATTTTAAAAACTGGTATGGTAAAACCTTTTATATATTTATATTTTTTAATGACTTTGGCTTTATTGGTTTGTGTATGTGTGTGTTATTTAAAGCTTTTTGTAGCTAACTTAAGCCCTTAGTTATAATGCACATTGGATTATACAGTATTATCTTGACTGCAAATAAAAAGTCCCTTTGATTATCACGGAATCTCGAATAAGCTGAGCTCAGTAGAAAGTCTAATGTACTTGCAGAAGAATGTCAAGCACCCTGTTGCAAACCACGATGGTCAGTGCACACAAATAATATGCTGGTTAAAAGAAACCTTCATGAAAATATACTTAACCTAAGAGTGATCTTTAGTCTCACTGTACAAGTTTATTAACACCAGCTAACCGAGGTGGTGATGTAACTTTATTAAGAGCAATTATTGAATAGATATTAAATTTTGGGAGATGAAATTATGTTATTTATTTAACTTTTTTGAAATATTCAAGAATCATAAAAAATTACTCAAGCTGCATTAAATGATAAAAATGTGAAATAAAATTGATAAGATTTTTTCACTAAGTACAATACACTACCAGAGCTTCCTAATATTTCAGATTACAAAATAAGGAGAAAAAGGCCAACTTTGGACCTGTGTTGGTAAAAAAAAAGAAGATTTCAATGTGAATTTATTTACTCATGCATATTTCCCAATATTTAAGTATGCGTTTTAAACATGTCTGTCAATCAGTTGATTTCAAAGATATTTTTAGTATTGTTTCGAATATTAGACTATTCTAAAGTAATCATAAAAATAATATACCTATAGGGAGTCCCACTCTTTGGGCCGTATGTAAGAACTTGATTAAGTGGATGCTTTATGAATACTAGCGTGGATTTGCTTGAGTCACCCATCATAGGTTAAAAGGTAGCGTGAGTGTACGTGGGACAGCACTATCGATCCACTAAGCATTCACTAACGTTCCTGCATACCATCCTTAAAATTCAGTACAATTCCTTTTGGACGGTTACAATTTCTTTATAACCCATTGGTTTCCCTGTTTTTTTTTATTTAGCACCGCGCCTTACTACCAGTTCGGGTTATACGCTTAAGTACTAATTACACTAATGGATTAGGAATTTGGAAGGTAGAATTTAGAGGAAGTGAACCCACATTTAAGTGAGAGTGGAAAACCATTTAGAAAAAACCACCCCCAGTTTACCCAACCGAGATTCGAACCTCAATCTCCCTGTCCTCAGCCGTTTAGCTCAACACGACTAGCGTGTTAGCTAACTAAGCCACCAAGGCAGGTTAGTTTCCCTTTTAGAGCTGTTCATTATAACCAATTTTGTAAATAAAATGAAACATTTTAAAACCGAACATTTTTTGAAAAGAAACATGCTATTTTTAGTAAACATTGACTGATAGATACATCTAGTAAAAGCCATATAAACTACCAAAAACAAGCTATAACATTTCTTCTTCTTTTTTCAAAATTTTAAAATACAGATTATATCCCGGTTTCTCGAGGTTCCAAATATATCACATTATAAGTCACATTTCAACTGTGTGGGAAAGCTAATAGTTTTATGGTGGCTGTAGTAATAAGTCGCAAACAAAGTCTGGAATGTTTTAGAAAAATTGAACATGATTATAATTCTTGACATATTTAAGATAAACATGAAAAAGTTGCTTTATTAGTTTAGATATTTGCTATAGATAAGAAATTGTTCAAACTTATTTTTAACAGGAAAACTATGGCCCAATAGAACAGTACTTTTAAACAGTAGGATTGGCTTATAGAGATGAAAACTGGACTTTCAGCCCATCTTGCCCATATAATAATATTTAGCACCACATCTTACTACCCGTTCGGGTTATACGCTTTAAGTACTAATTACTCTAATGGATTAGGAATTGGGAAGGTTTAATTATAGGAAGTGAACCCACATTTGCGTGGAGGCAGAGTAGAAAACCATTTAGGA
Organism: Timema douglasi; assembly: GCA_901482245.1. Classification (NCBI taxonomy): domain Eukaryota; kingdom Metazoa; phylum Arthropoda; class Insecta; order Phasmatodea; family Timematidae; genus Timema; species Timema douglasi. The sequence continues at coordinate 288,408 of CABEEJ010000123.1, forward strand.
AAAACCACCCCCAGTTCACCCGACCGAGATTCGAACCTCGATCTCCCCGTCCTCAGCAATCAAGATCAACACGACAAGCGCATTAGCCAACTACGCCACCGAGGCAGGTAGTTGCCCATATAAAAATGGATAGCATTGTTTACTCATTCAGGGTTGAGCCAATTATTTATTTGGCTTTATACTTGTTTTAATTAGCAGGTCAAAGTTTGAATCTTAGGGAAAACCACTGGTTCAAGTCTGACAGTTTAGCAGTTAGTACTGGCCTGGGTATCTTGAGTTTACCATTGGTAAATTGTCACACAGAGGACTAATCAAGATTTGATCCCTAATTTAACTTTCACTGTACTGTTCATATTCAAAGCAAGTTTAATATGATAATAAACAATTACTGGCACAAATAGAAAATTAATTATATTTGCGTAAAAAGTAGGCACTTTGCATAGCTTAGTAAGTTTTGAATGTGATATTTGTTGACATACAATTTGGCAACAACAGACGACATAATAATATTTTAGGGGGCCATTTTTTGTTGTTGTCAGAGTTATTAGTTAAATCCGCTGTTTCTTCAATTAAAATGCCTAGTATTTAAAGTTAAATGTTCCAAAATCATAAATATTCCGGTTTTCTTTTATTTTGATGATAAAACTACCTGGATTTTTTTCCCAGACAAAAAAAAACCCGCATTTTTCTGGTGTGTGATAATCCTGGAGAGATCATTTGTGAAATTAAGGTTTGATATCCTTAAATATCAGTAAGTAAAGTGAGCTGGTATATATACACACAGATTTCCATAAAATTAATTTTGTGCCAAGGCTGGATGGTGTGTGTGTTTTCTATACAAATAACCTTTTTCAAAAAAACTAGCTTTCTAAAAATAGTGTGCATGTTATACACGAGTAAATAGAGCATTATTTTCTCCATGTGCTGCTAGATGAAGGCAAAAATTAATATTGTGGTATGTTTACCTTTTATGCGTAAGATATTTTTCAGGAATCAATGTGACTAAGGTAAGGTGCAAAAGTAATGAATGCATGGAAAGGATGTAGAAAATGATTGTGTCTCAAAACAAGTATAATTCTCCAGTTAGTATGGCCATTATTATGACCAAAGTTAAATCTTTGTATCATGACGTGATGAAGTCTAAAGATGGTGAAGGCTCAAAAGGACCTCTGTGTCAGCTAGGAGTGGTTTAATGGTTTTAAGCATCAATACAAATTCCATAATATTAAAGTGACTAGTGAAGCTTCAAGTCCCAATACCACAGACCAGGCCATAGACGAATTTGACAAGCAGGACAAAATTCTAGGGCTGGGCTGATGCCTATAGCCGATAATTCTAACCTATAGATATAATTTAAATTTTCAAATCATTAAAATATAATTCATAGTTCAAACAAAAATATTTTAATAGTTTCTTGCATGTAAACACAAATGATTTAATCCTGAGTTAAGATTTATTTTATTGTATACTAAACAGCTAAACCAACATTCTAAACCAAATAAACCATTCAGTTTCATTTACCTAAAGGCTTATTTCAAATTACAAAATACTTGATAAATATATATTAGAGAAAAAGATTTCCGCAAGTAACAAAGTTAAACACTATCAAAAACAATATTAGATTGGCCAGTATTAGTTTATTTGTTGTGGATTTATAAAAAATTAAAAATATATCATACTATGGTAAATGAAGTTGGCTGCATGTCGATTACAGAGCGCTCCAAGATCCATCCGATCGATCGCTCACAAGATTAGTTCTTAGAACACATTAAAGCGTAATGTCGAAGTACCAATTTAGTTCTGTTGTAAATAGTTGTTTTGTTATTTCATCATTTAACTGACTTAAAATGAGTGAAAAATGACCCTGGGCACGGGACCATTCCTGGATAGCTCAGTGGTTAGAGCATTGGCGTACAAAGCTAAAGGTCCTGGGTTTGATTCCCATGTTCAGGTGTCATTTTTCAATCTTTCAGAATATAATATTTAACTGAGAGTTGATATAGTGGTCATTAAAAAAAAAGTCTGCATCGGCAATATCTGCAAAAGTACTTATCGGCCCAAAACTACAAAATTGGTGTTACTGCATTTTGTTTAAGCTTGCTTAGTGCATGTAGAAGATGTTTCTGGTTTTCAAGATGACACAATTTGTAGATTTTGGGGTGAGGCGGGGATAGGGTTGGAACCTGGTGCATAGACTTGACAATTCATAAGGACAAATGTACTTTTGAACATTTTCTATAGTTTGCGTTACTCAGAAATCTAACACAATACTATGGCAGGAATTAATCTACTGACACATTGGATGAATAGAGTTGAGAAAACAAAGATGTTTAGAATGTGGTGTTATACAAAGCAAGCATGCAACAGTAAAAATGAAAGAAGAGACATTCCTGCTGATAATGGAGCGTTGATAGGGAGTAAGTTTATATCTAGTCACGAAAGTAATATTTTAAGGTTGTTAAAACATATCTAGCAAATGTGTTGGTGATGAATTGGTCAGATGATGGGAATTAGTTCTTTAATTACTTTTTTTGGGCTATTCTTATAAGATTAGGTTTTAAACCTAATGAAGAAAATATATTAAGTCAGTTCAAAGATTGTAGATAGTGTTAAGAGTTAAGGCTAATAAAATGCGTTTGCAATAAAATAGGTCTTTCATTTAATCAACGAGTGTTGACACTTCAAGGGAAAAAAGTAATTCTCCTATTGTGTACCATGTTAAAAACAAACCAAACTCTAACAATACCCCATGTACCAAAGTACGTAATATATAGTAGATGTCAGCAGGTAAGGATGGGGATCGACAACTCACCTCACTTCTCAGATTCCAATTTCAGCTTTACCCACAGCTTGTTTCTATTAGTGGATAAACCGGAAAGGCCACATAAATACCAGGTGAATGTTGAAATTGAAGGCAAGGATGTGATCATGGAAAAAGACACCGGCGCGGCAGTGTCTGTATTTCCAGATAAATTGATCATGGTAAATTTTCATAACGCACTGTTGCGACCTGCAAAGATTAAACCGATTACTCATGTAGGTTATAGTGTTGTGATATGAGGAAAGCTTGATGCGAAAGTAAGATACTAGTAAAAATATATTCGAACATCAACCTACAGTATTGGGTCGAGATTGGTCGGGTAGTTTGAAGCAGGATTGGAACTTTACATTTAAAACGGACTGAAATTGAAAGTGGTATATTATGTGAAGAAAGTTATGAGAAGCAGACTAAGAATGTATTTCAGGAAAATCTAGGATAAGTAAGGCTAAATGTATAATATTGTAATAGAAAATAATGTAAGATCTTCATTTTGTAGTTTTGTATTATTTTGCTGTTTTTAGTGATGGAAAAATAACATAGAAATTGTGTGCAACTAGTGATAAGTTATCAAGCGGAAAAATATGAATAGGCCATAAAATTGGTGGTTTTCCTCAAAACAAGTTGTTTAAGTTGTGTGGTGACTTGAGGTTTCTTTGAATTCTGGGATAGCCATTAGGAAAATTACCTGCTGCCTACACAGTAACATATTTGCACCATTAGCTTGGACCCACTTGTAAGTACTTGATTTGGCCATTGACTATCAACAGTTGGCTGTTAGTAAGATATAAAGAATAGCTTGCTTCTTGTTTGTATAGCCAGAATAAAAGGTTTGGAGTGTCACCGGCAGCATCTAATTTCCAGGGTGCCAACCTAACAAGTTGAACTGTGTTGATAATGATATCATGTAGCAATGAATTAATTTGTATGTTATGGACTTGAAACAAATATGTCTGAGTCTTAATATGTGTCATAACGTCATACTAGGCAATGTGAATTCTACCAGATATTACTAAGCCAACGCATGATCTTATCCTGCATGCCCTACTACTCAAGGGATATGTTAATGTTATTTATGAGCTTGTATTAAAATAATCACTAAGCTTACCGCAATTGCAATATAATGATAGAGTAGAATACCTATGTCTGTAGCTCACCATCCCAATCAACTATCAGAATAAAAGTGAACCAATTAAAGGGGAAAACGAAAGGATAGAGACAGACAAAATTAATACTACTCCGCCAACAATTTACCTACCTAGGTTGTTACCCTCAACTTTTAAACTTATCACTAAAATACACACACCTAGCTGAACTACTCCCATAAATATCTGAACACACTCAACCGACAGTGCGTTATTCTAAGTTGGTGGATAGCAATGCTATTTTAATTCAGGTCAGGTGACCTGAAGGACCAGTCGGCGAACTAATCAATTTCCAGGGAACTCCTTGTCAACTAACTGTTGAACGTTAAGGGTGTGGTACTGTGGTGCGCCGTCTTGTTGGAATAAAGCATTACACTTTTGTCTGATCTGAGGAATGGGTGATTTTCAACATATTTCTTTGTAGACATCACCAAAGACAGTACCATTAAAACAAACAGGGCCAAAGGCACTGTTGCAGCACAGTCCATCCCAAAATGTCACGTTCGGCTGGTTACATGGGGGTTCTCTTGTGACCATTCACAGCTCCACACAACTTGATCTGATCACAGGATTTTCATCAAGACTCCAGTTTCTTGCCTTTCTTTGCTAAGCAACATTTCACCAAATTGAATCTGATGGACAGGGTCATCTTTCAATAAGCCTTGGGCACGTTTAGAACAATACACTTTCATACCAAGTCGATGTAGGAACACCTGCAGGGGCCTTCTAGAGATGCCAAGCCCTTGCAATGCTTATCTCTGAAATGTCTTCCAGTTTTTCATGAATTCTTCCCCAACCAACAATGCAATACCTTTGGTCATTACGGTGACTGGTTGACCACACTGTGGCGCATAATGCACGGAGCTCGTTATCTCAAATTTTAGAATAGTTTGTATTTCAGTGGGTTAGTGACAATCTTTCCTAAGACCTTATCTCACGATTCAAGCTTTCTTACAGTCTTTCTGTATTACCTCAGTGTCCACTTCCGTTGCTCAAAGGCCAAATTTTGAGCCATCTCTAACAATTACTTACATGAAAGTACGACTCTATAAGGAAAACCTCTTTTCGCTTTATGTGTTACAAGAATATCACTCAACACATAACTGTCTACTGCACACCTACTTATAAGCCACTAAGATTACTTACTGTGCTCTGACAAAGTCCATGATGGAAAAAAAAAAAAAAAAAAAAAACCGGG
>CABEEJ010000123.1:297767-309074 GCA_901482245.1 Timema douglasi
GGGGGGGGGGGGGAGGACTGCAATGGCGATGTAAAACAAAAGATTTACTAATTATGTCCTTGAGTTTGTTAACTTTACCAGATTAAATTGTCTTCTCGAAATTGTGATTCAATATAAAAATGTAGGACTGCTAAGGTCATTTCTATGGCTACATCCCTCATTCCAAAGATTCTAAATCACGTTCTCCCACTATCAATCACTTGGCTCAAGATTAATATCAGTGTATGTAATTTTTTGATCTCTAAAAGTGTAACCAATGGGATTTATCGAGCAATAATTATCTTATATATTGTTTGCAAAATGATAATAACATGTTTAGCAATAAGATTTTCTTAATAGAAAAATTGTACCCATATTAGCATGTAGAAAGATGAGAAAAGCAGTGCTCATATATATATATATATATATATATATATNTATATATATATATATATATATATATATATATATATGAAAATAACGACTTGCACAAGTGACAATATTCAAAATTTTACTTTGTCTTACTAATCTTTCTTACGACGATGTAAAATTAACACTTTAGCCTGACGTACAAAAATTCCTAGCAATTGTTTGCAAGCATAGAGTGGAAATAAACATAGATACAAATTAAGAATGCAAACCTGGATAACGGGAACAAAACCCAAGCATATGGCTTAGCACCAATGCTCTACCCCTGAGCCATCATAGTTTGTTTAGTATCCGCGAACATCTTCCACTAATTACTGGTGTATTGATCATTTGAGCATGTTCAGTATAACAACAACAAATGGTGAAAGAGGGCTGTGGATCAAGGATGAACCAGAATGGCTCAGTGGCATAGCAATGGCGAGCAAAAATAAAGTCCTAAGTTTGATTCTTGTTGTTTAGGTAGTGATTGACTTATTTTAATTACAGTAGTTTGTTTAAACTGGTATCTCTATCATCGTGTTGATGTGCAATGTGTCGTTGAGTGTGTGCACAGCACTTTGTACAGCCAAGTAGTGCAGAGAAAGACTACCAGGCTGTGACACAACATCACATATTTTGAAAATTTTCAATGCTCTTGGGAAATGCTCCACCATTGATCCTTGAACCAAATGCCCAATATTCCTTAACTTTCAAAACAAGAACTATCTTATATCTACGTGTGTTACTTCCTTTTTAGAATATACAATATCCGAGTTGAAGTTGAAACTTGCTTATAGTTTACCGAGTACAATTCAATCTAAGAATGTGGTAGGAAATGTATATTTTATAATAAAGGAAATTGATAAAACTAAAGAAAAAGGAAAAAATAAACTATTAAGAGTAAATTTGATGAAGAAAGCCCACCTAAGGAAAGAGGAAAAATGTGGGAAGAGTCCAATGCACAAAGGATGACATCTTCTTTCTTTCTTCTGTCTTCTATAGTAGAAGTAGTTACATACACATTTTAACACAAATATCATAATTTTTCAGTATTGTTGCCTTTGTCAAACACAAAGAAGAAGAAAGTACATATTACACAAACAATGGAACACTCCATTTTGAATTTTTAAAAAGAAACTGTTAGAAACACATCTTACTAACTTTTTTTAGGAGCAAAGATAAATTCCTCGATTAAGGTTAATATTTATAGAAAACTGATGATTCTGATGATAAAAATAATAGATAAGAAAATAATGATAATAATAAAAGATAATAGTTTTTAAATAGTACTAATAATAATAATAATAATGTAATTTGAAAAATAATAATAATATTGTAGAAATAAACTATCTTCTGTTGAGGCCTGGTGGTAATCCATTGGTGGGCCAGTTCCCACAGTGACAAGATTACCACCAGGCCTCAACAGAAGATAGTTTATTTCTACAATATTATTATTTGTCAAATTAACATTATTATTATTATTATTATTTAAAAAAATATAATTTTATATTATCATTATTTTCTTATATATTATTATTTTTATCATCAGCATCATCAGTTTTCTATAAATATTAACCTTAATCAAGGAATTTATCTTTGCTCCCTAAAACAGTTGGTAAAATGTGTTTCTAACAGTTTCTTTAAAAAAATTCAAAACGGAGTACTCCATTGTTTGTGTTATATGTACTTTCTTCTTCTTCGTGTTTGATAAAGGCAACAATGCCGAAATATTATGATATTTGTGTTAAAATGTGTGTGTAACTACTTCTACTATAGAAGACAGAAGAAAGGAAGAGGATGTCACCTTTGTGCATTGGACTCTTCCCACATTTTTCCTCTTTCCCTAGGTGGGCTTTCTTCATCAAATTTACTCTTAATAGTTTATTTTTCCTTTTTCTTTAGTTTTATCATGTTCCTTTACTATTAAATTATCTAGCCATTGGGCCACCTCATTTTTAAACATAGTAAATGTATAGTAAGACTATATTAGTAAGGGCCTTTAGTGAAGTTACTTAAATATCTTCCATATAAGTCAAGCAATCCACAGCAGTTACCCTTAATAGTAGTATCAGTATAAGGTGTCCTAGTGGGCATGCAGACAAAGTAATTGGTCTCGTCTCATTTAGATTGCCAGGGAAGTTGAACTTTGAATTTCAGCCGCCTCAGTTTTCTAAGTATCCCACTCTCCCTCCGCACACAACTTAATATAAATCGTCTACATTCTACTTTATTCATAACTATTCCATTAGTGTAATTATGCCGATAGTACTGCCGGATATCACGATATAATGAAAATTTTGCATTTTATCAACAATGACAACAAAATCTTATGTTGTGAGTCTTTTTAAATGAGATTTTCTACAAGATTCTTACTTAATACAAAACTATGTAAAATGCATGTACAATAGGGAGTTTAAACCATTCTTAAAAAATAATAATTTAACAGTCACTTCAAGATAACAGAAACCTACCTTTGTGTTTAAAGAAAATGAATTAGCAAATCTACTCCCTCATGCATAAGAAATAAGCAAAAGTTCATGTTCATATTTTATTTTTTTGCAATACCCTCCACCGGTTAGCAAAAAATGTGTGTGGTTCTGAATCTTGTTTGCACTAAAGTAATTAACACAAAATATATTATACAGCAATGTTGAATAAGAAATGTGAGCTTGTTGTACAGTGTTGGCAAAAGATTGATACATAAATAATACTAATAAACATCTTCATTTAGTCAAGCCATTTAAAAGCATTCACAAAATAATAGTTAAGTTAAACCCAATGTAGCAAGAATAAAAATAATAATATTATAACTCTCTAATATTAAGTAAAAGTTTGAATCTTCATTTCGTTCATTTAAACTCAATAAAATCTAATAGCATTTTTTTAAAACTATAAACAATTTTATTGGTGAATGAGTTTACAAAGAGAGTAAAATGAAAATCAAATAGCCAATCTCAGCAAAGAAACAAATACTGAATGGAGTATTGATATAATGTTTTGCATCATTTTAATAAATGTGGCATTTAAAAACCCATAATTTGGTTTATAGTCATGACCTTAGATAGTCAATTTTTATACCTTCGAGAAATAGTTTTTTGTCACCACAATAGACAATGATTTAACAAGTTTTAAATGGCATTGACATCTGAAGGGTACAACGGTTAAATCTGCTGCCAGACAAATTTAGTGCTGTGTTTTTGCACATTAGAAAAAGTGAATGAAAGAAATAAAATTTGATTGGTATATTATTTAATGTTGATTTAAATTTTAATTATTAGGGGCTTTCTTAAATAGAAAACGAAACTTGAAAATAGGTAATTATGTTAAAAGACACAAAAACTAAAGCATCAGTTATCATAGCTCTGATTATGTTAACACCATTAAAATCTAATAAGTGATAAGAGATGGGAGCCAACTCAAAATAATAGATGGATTTAATTAATATAGTAAAATGTTATATATGTTGCCTGCAAAAAATGGGTTTGTATTTTATGAAGAATAGTGCTCCAAATGTATATTTGTAAGACAATAAAGATAGAGAGATAACCATAATAAAATTATTATTATTATTATTATTATTATTATTACCGCGTCTTACTACCCGTTCGGGTTATACGCACTTACGCTAATGTGAAATGGTAAGGATGATTGTGAGATGAAATGAAGGACCTACAGTTTAACGTGGAATCCGAACCACGGTGGCGGCCTGGCATTCCAACCATAATAAAAAAAATAGAAAGAAAGTATAACGATAACAGTGTGCAATTGTGAGGATAAATATAGAAAAATAGTAAGAATGGTACAAGGTCAGAGGGAGATGAGTAGATTTTACTAAGCTGACTTCACTTAAGGCTGGAAACGGATGACAGTGAAATAAACTGACAAATACAATTGAAAAGTTTGGTAGATTCAAATGAAACTCTTAATTTCTTTTTGTGTTTCTTCTCATTATTGTTAAGGATTATGAATTAAAATATAAAATTGTTAGTAATGTGTGAGTAAGAATGGATTACAGTAGGTTTCTAAGGAGACATAACCTATCAGTATTTAAGTTTAGATCACTCACTCTCTTATCACTTAGATTATAATACTGTGAGGGAAGGGGTCTGAGAATCTTAAATCTTTAGGGTCAACCAATATTAAATAAAAATCTTATTCGAGATTCCTTTTTAAGGAAAACTTTTTTTTTCGCCAATATGACTAGTAAAAATCTAAAAGCTTGATCCAATATTCTTAACTTATCACTCAAGTGATGTGAATTCACATTATAACCGTGTTAAAAAACTTAAGTATTTTTTATAACTTCTTAAGAATTAATGTTAGTAAATAAAATGTGAAAAACTTTTATCAATTTGGTTAGTTAACTACTGCAGCAGCTGCTGCTTAATATGTTTTCCAGGATTCAAGCTCATCACAGTTTTGACTTATCTTTAACTGCTACAAATTGCTTTATTACTGCTTCCATATATAGCTTAGCGATTACACACTTATTCACATTGGTAAAAGTAATTAGTAGGAATAGTAAACCAAACATTGCTATATAAAAACATGTGTTAAAGTATGTGATTAAATTTGATAATTGTTATAAATTATTTAATGTTTGTCTTCAATAATTAGAATCAGAAAATTATTATTTGAAAAAGCTTTCTCAGGGTAGCCAAAGCTTTAAATATGATATACTTGAAAGTATGCAAATAAATCAGTGGTTTGACAACTACACATGCGGGAAAACAATCAGAACCACACACACCAAACAGCATCACCAATTAAGGCCCCTGCATAGTTTTTTTTCAGGAACCAAAATATTGAATATTGAATTGAATTGTTGGTATGAAATAATGTATGGAGATTTGGATCTTGTGATTTCAAAGAAACAAATTCCCCAAAAGGAAGTATCAACAGCAATTAAAACTATGATTTAAAGATTTGCCTATTGAAAGTTCTGGTAGAAATTTAACATGTATATTTAACCCAAATTCTTTGATACACATTTAAAAGGATGAAACTAAGCTTGTACACAACATAAAATATGGTAAAATATAAGTAGTTAGATAAAAACTTTTGGGTTTCAATGTTTCATCAGAAGATTTTAGAATGTATTTTGAGACATTCCAATAATTTCAAATGTTGAAATGTAGCAATTATTCAGTGGTGTTGGTCCAGATCATGAACCAACCAATGGCTGTGGTAGTTGTCTGCTCCGGAACGTACATTCAGGTCTACCCAATTTAAAGTTTTGCATATGTGGTGGGATACATGCTTCCATAGCACTACCTTTAATTTTCAGGTCAATTTTGTCCAGAAATCTTAAGGCACTTTTCTCAAAAATAAGATTGGACAGTTTGACTTGAAGTATATTTAACTTAAAAAAAAAATCTACATTCAATTCTATCTCCTTCTAGGACAACTGTGTACATCAAGTAAACCGAATCTCAAAAATACCTTCAATATGATTGCTGCCACCTACCCAATGAGCACCACATGTACTAGTCATTAGAGTAAAAAGAATATTCCCTGACAATGATATCCTTTCAACATAAACTAAAAACTGTAACATTCTTTTATCAGAAAAGCCCTGATGTGTAGAAGCTAAAAATAAGAGGCCTACAAAATCAACACGAACTAGAAAAATCATCCCTCTGATCTCAACCTATCACACTGGACACTACAATCAACAGTCCAAGACTCTGGGAATCCATAATTTTCAATTATACTTTATACATTGCTATCAGAACCGAAACATCAAGAAAAAGAATGAATAATCATCGACATTGACTCAAAGATAAAAAAAATATAAAGAAAATCCTGTAAACCTATAATCTGGATTTGAATCAGTTTTACCCCAAGGTGGCTTAAATTCAACAAATAAATCTTAAATCCTTTACAGCCAAGGACATGGGAACTGGAACACAAATATATCACCAAATCCAGACAGGCTCCTTACCTCAATCTCAGGTCAACTCCTATCCCAACTATCAGGACACTTACTGATAATTTTTAATCATTTGGATTTCATGATTGTTTAGTTTTTCAATCCATCTAGTCATAGTGCTGCCATCTATACAGTACAATCCTAGCTCTAGAAATCATTCTTTTAGTTACCCTAGCAGTCTCACCAAGAACATCAGTTTACTCTTTTTCCCTAACCTTTGGTTTGTGTAGCTTTATCGGATGATTTTGAAATACATACTGGATTGAAACAATGAGATACATTTTCCCGCTATGACAGGCCTAGCAAGTCAGTAGTAGAAAATATAGGGCTTGAATAAAAAACTAACCCAGGCCACAGGCTGGGAACAATAATAGATGTGAACTTGAGAAAATACATGTGTTTTATCACTCGATTAAGTGTGCTGGAAATCCATCCTAATTTAAACCATAGTTTGTACTTGGACATTTTTAATCAGACAACCTATTTTATGGTATGTGTACAAGTTTGAATTACTTACCTTCCTACAAATTTAGAGCTTTTGTACTCATTCTACCAAAAGGTTTACTTTATTAAGAGTCTTCGAGATATAAATTACTATTTAGAAAATTACATATAATTAAAAATGGTTAGTATGAAACGTTGAAAATAGTTTTGAGACTCAAGGTTGAAATTTTCTTGTCTAGAAGACAATGAGGCAAGACCATATGCCCTTTGAAATTTTCTGCCTGTTCCAAAACAGTATTTTTTTTAAAAAAATCCCCATCTTTGGCTATTGTTATTATAAATATCACGTTTGAATTAAATTTTTTCTAGTGAGTTAAAAAATAAAATAAATGAGTGACAAAATTCGATAAAAGCATAACAATCCACTATATGTTGTCATAAATAATTCTGCAAGATGGTTCAAAGTTACATTCTAATGACTAACTCAACTAATGTGTAGCCACAGTGACATTGATATAAAGGCCCAATGTAATGAGACAATTCCTTATTCAATCTTTCTCGCTCATCAGTGGTGATCCTTGTACAAACTAGATACAGTTGGCAGCTAGTCTTGGCTGGCGATGCTGTCTTGGTGTGTTGTTAGTAACAAGACTTACAGTATGGCTTACGTGGCTTTTTCCTTAAACATGATGCAACATACGACTCCAGTTCTCTCAATGTTGATGGCTTCAGAGTTTCGAAATCAATTTCAATCTCATCAGGGTTGGAATCCCGTAACGAGGGTTCCCTAGACTGGATTATGTGGACTACCCTTCCGAGTTTATCACCTAAAATGAGAAACAATTAATTAATCTTAAAAAAAGAAAAAGAGAAACTAAAGATATACATATAACTAAGCAAATAAATTGTACAACCCAATATAAACCCAATTTATTTAATAGAGCTGGATCCTTGAAGTTAAATATTTTCAAACAAATATTTAAATAAACACAATAATCCAAAATATATAAAAACTTTTTAACTGATAAACTAAACTAAAAGTATAATTACCTGGCAATTTATTTATATCAAGACTAAGCTGCCTTTTCTCATCGTAGGACATGGGTTTGGCATTGTCTTCATCCTCAGAATCAAAGGCAATAGGAGGAGGTACTACGGCATTTTTCTTTTTGCCGCCGACGGAACGAGGGTTAGGTTTAGGTCGTTTAGCCTGTGCGTTGGCTCCTGTAGACTTTCCAGCCCCCCTAGTGGTTTTGTTTTTAGTTGTCTTTGAAGGAATAGGAGCGGGCGGTGCAGAGCTCATAGGAGTCACATGGTGACCCACTGCAGTCTTGGCCACATTGTGATGCAAGTCCGTGGGCATCTTGACATCGCCAGCACCCAACGCAACACTCGCAATACTAGCACCTACAGTGTCATTCGCTAACGAAGCACGCACATCTTTAACTGCACCACTATGTTTATCTGGTTTTTTCTTTTTCTTTTTTTCCTTTTCGTCCTTTTTCTTCTTCCCTCGTTTGACCGTGCTTTCTTCTACTAATTTGCGCATTTGATCCTGCATCGCCTTTAACTGAAAAGTCACAGTTATATGTTATGCAAAGATCATTCATTTACACAAAAAGAAGATTAAGATTACTTACATATTCAAACATTTAAAAACAGACTAAGATTAAATAAAATTAATTGTATTTTTAAAAGAATCTTAATCTTTAGTAAATATGATATAAGAGTTGCAGATTTGCTGTTCTTTATTGGTAGAACCATAACATTTTGTATATTCAAGATTTTATTCTTTAAAAATTCAAGTACTTCCTATTTGAATCTCACTCTCTGGGAAAGTTTACAAATGCTTTTTGTGTGCTTTTTATTGTAAAAGTAATACTGTGTTAGTTCCTTAATATGTTTTCATCCTACTTTCCTACATCATCTAAATGGGTCATTCTTGCAAAGCAGGCAAATACTTTTGCTCATTAATTTAATTTTAATTAGAGTAAAAAAAAGGATAGATATATTATAAATACATATATACATATTCTGTTGACAAAAAAAATATTAATATAAATAATTTTTTTCACCAACATTTTAACAGTTAAATGGTCAGTCCCAGTCCCGCCTGTGTGTGTGTTTGTGTTTAGGACAAAATAAACTAAAACCTGTTTTGTAAGAACGACCAAACTATAAAAAAACATAAAAAAAAACATTGGGAGTATCTTCATTATTTAAAATAATCTTGTGTTCAGGCAACCAGGGTACTATTTTTACTATAGTAGAAAAAGGGTTAAGTCAACTTACAACAATGGCACAGGAAAAGATAAATAATCACTAAATTTCTTCTTCTTTTTAAAAGGTTTACTTGGTGAAAATGGAAATGATTTCTTTTAGCTTTTGTAATATATTAACACTGTGTGAGAATTCTACTTTTATGTTTTAATAAAATGTGTGTATTATCAAACTTTACTAGACATGTGTTGTATATCTCTATGTAAATTTTTTTTGGAGATAATTTTGTTATATTTGGAAGAAGGTATATGAAAGATGGATAGAAACACATTCTGAAACCTAGGTTGAAAGAAATGGAAGATAATGATTGATTTTCTTCCAGAGGCAATCATTACCTCTTTGTCCAATGAGCAGTGTAACGTGTGAAGTATGTTCTTTTTATTGTATAATCCATATTATGTCTGTAACTTTGATGTACCTTCTTCCAAATATAATAGTTTACATGTGTTGCTGGTGATTTAAAGTATACATTTTTCAAATATTGAGAAAATTTTTATGTAAATTTATTTGTTCTTAAAAATATAAATTTTGGTTCTGATCAAAAGATTACTTTCAATTAGATTGAATATGGCAATGAATTTGACAGAAAAAATAATACACAATATTTAAGTGCAACGTTAACCTTAATCTGTAGACTGGTTTATATAAAACTAACAATAATACCCAGCTTTGCTTGGATTGCGTGGTTACTGTTGGCGATACTTTTCTTTGCTTTAAACAGACCAAAAAAAAATAATTTTATTTTTCTGGCACAGTTTTTTTTAAATAAGTCCTAATTTTAAAATTCTGGTTTTAAGATACATAGATAGGTGCTAATAATTTTAAATGTCAGACCTCTGCCACACAATGCTCATGACGGGCAGACAGAAATATAGACAAAAGTCAATTTGCTTAATACTCAACAAGAAAAGAGGTTCAAAAATCACCCCAACCCAAAATTATTTTCTTGAGTAAGAATAACTTGTCCTTACAAACAACAAACTTTTTTACTATGAACATTTATAAGTCCAATATAAGATTAATTATCTTAAATAAAACTTAGTGTTGTAAACAATAAGAGATCTATATCATACAGGAATGTATAGACTTGTATAATTAAAAAAAAGGAACAAACGAAGCATTTATATATGTTTCTGAATATAAAAACCGGAACAATAAAGAGGTATGAGAAAAATTAGCAAGACAATATTTTGTTTGTAAATGTTTGAAAATTAAACCTGGAAATGCAAATCAAACCCAAGATTGATTCCAGTGACTGAGGATAATTTTTCAACATTTTAAATGTAATACTAGATGCAGCTATAACCTAAAGTACATTTCGATATCTCAAGCTTTGCTGGCAATGCACCATTAATTGTAAAAGCATATGCTTTCTTCAAGACAATATTGATATAATAAGTAAACAAGAGTTACCTATTCTTCAGAGAAGATGCAGACTGTGATGGGTACCAGGTATTAAAGATAAAACTTTTAGCATTTATTTTTAATCTGAGTCTAAGATTTGTATTTGATATTAGATATACAACAAAATGTTTAAGTTGAAAATAGTGTAGTAACACTACAATAATTTAAAATAAGGCAGAAAGTGCCCTAAACTATTCTTTCAGTTGGCTTCCTTGAACGTCAATTACATTAAATTATTGAACAGCGTTTATACACTGATTTAAAGCTCCAAGTCATTAGGCAACTATTCAATGATCAAGTTGGAATTTAAAATATAGTAATAAGAAAGTCAAGTTGAAATATTTTGTATTAATTATTTAGTTACTTACTGTTAGTAATATATTAGTTTACATTAATATTTAACAGAATGAGAGTAGACTTTAGCTATTCAATTTCTAAAGGAGCACCTTAAGAGGGTGGAGAGATTCGAGCAATCAGAACAATGCTTAAATAAGGCAGAGAGAGACGGGCAAGAATGGCGCAGTGACCCAGCCTCCCCAAATGGACACATAATAATTAAAAGTGTCAAGACATAGATTCAAGAACCTTCCTTGGTCATAAGTTTTTTTTAATAACTATTATAATTCATGTATTTATTAATTTTTTTTTAATAATTCCAATTATATGTAAATTAATGTAATTTTATTAAAACTTCGTTTTAATGTTAACTGTTTGAAACATTTATGTTTAAATTCAGTTTAAAGTCATATTTAATAATTACTTTGCACAATTAATGATTATTTCTGTGAAAAAAAAAATCTACAAGTATAATCTAAGCAGACAAGGGGAAGGTGAGAATGGGGGGGAAGGGGGGGGGGGAG
>CABEEJ010000123.1:323180-340950 GCA_901482245.1 Timema douglasi
AACCCTTCACAATTAAGGATATGGGAACTGGCCCATCAATATATCATCAAATCCAGACAAGCCCCCAACCTCAACCTTAGATAATTCCTCTCCTTCCTACCAGCACACTTACTATTAGATTCAATATAACATTATTCATAGTGCTGCTATCTATACAATGATTACATTCAATATAACATTATTCATAGTGCTGCTATCTATACAGTGATGTCATAACTGAAAAACAGTCAGCTGTGGACAGTCAACCTTACAGTTCAACCAAGAAATCAGTCTACTCTCCTGACCTGATGAAGCTGTCTGTGACAGTGAAAGCTTGTACTTAACAATGTGTTTATGTGTTTTTTAGTGTTATATCTAAATAATTTCTACTCCAGTATCACCAAGGTAAGTGTGCTGGCTATCCCTCCTAATTTAAACCATGATTCAATAACATAAATAAACTCTAAAAGTTAAAATCAATTTAAAAACAAATAATGGATTAGCAAGTCGTTATTTGATTCTTAGAATTCAAGAGTGCTTACTAAGTGATAAGATTACCTGAATAGATTTCAAACAAACTATCGATATATGATATGTAGGCCGGTAGGAATAAATGAACACATTTATTGCTGTCTAACTGGTGACAGTTTTCATGAAATCCAACAAAATAGCTAACTTAAGGATTGTGTGCAATAAATTGGGGTTCTTTACATAGTTGTAGATAATTAAAACCAAATGGGTAGTAAGAATTAACATTATCTTTAATTTAATCATCACTGGGGCGAGTAAACATAATTTAAGTCATGGTGGCTGACTTTGTATCAAGCATAATGTGTTCTTAGTTCTGTTAAAAAAAAAAGCCATAATTTGTTTTATTTATTTCGAGTTCATTTTTAATTCTAAGTTTTGATTTTCAGTTTTTGAAGAGTTTTAATGTGGTCATTAAAATATTTACAAGATTGTTCGTGAGGTGAAAGTTTTAGAAGTGTGCATGTGCCAAAACAGTCAAGTCCAAGTTTCCCATACAGGTGGGAGGCACATAAGATTTTCCGCACCTAACAATTCTTTTTATAAGAAGATTTTATTCATGTTTATCTCTTTTGTCTGACAGAATAAATATTACGGATTAAGTTGTGCTTTTCAAGTGGGCCTAACTAAGTAATTTTTTAGTTCAAAATATTATGCTTTGTTTATGAGGTGAAAGATTCGATCATGGAATCCACTAAGCACCGAATTCTCGAATCTTGAATACTTGTCAGGATTTGAAGATTCGAATGGCCCATCTCTAATTTTGAGGAATTGTGCCTACATTTGTGTGGAGTAAAAGTGGAAAAACAATATTGGAAAAACAACCCCGAGTACACTTGACTGAGCCAGAATACAAATTTTCATCAATTTCAGAGGATTTTTTAAAATTTAAAGTGAAAATGATTAAAGTTAAAAAATAAATCTCAAAAATTTGAGTAATTTGAATTATATCAAAAAGATTATACAAGGTTATACGCACTTACGCTAATTTGAAATGGTAGGGTGATTGTGAGATGAAATGGAGGACCTACAGTTTAACGTGGATTCCGAACCACGGTGGAGGCCTGGCATTCCTCACAATGTGAACTGTGTTGTTCTTTTCATTGTAAAAACCATGTTGTGTTTGTCCCTTTTATATGTTTTATCTAACTTCCCTGTAGCTTCTTCCAAATATATTACAATTACTCCATAAAGCAAAAAGAGATTCCTTATAGTCATATTTAAGTTTATGATAGTTTTATATTGAAAGATATACTTAAATTATCACGGGAAATACAATAGTTATGGAATAAATACAGAAATTAGATAAAATTTAGATAAACACCATGCAATTTTAACATCAGACAACATATTGTGATGCCTAAATCCTTAAATCGCCCAGCGCTTATATAAACTATTTCCTTTCATGTTTCTGTTAAGAATGTTTGGACTATAACAGTACTTGTGAGATCAGACTTGAGACCATTAAACTATAACTTACATGATGAGGATGACACTACAATTCAAGTCCTATTAGCCATACAAAAGGTGAGGTTATTTTTGGGGGCAAAGTGGGGTAATTTTTCGAAAAAGTGATATTATTTACATAAATAAGAGTCAAATTAGTATTTGTTAAAAAAAACTAGGATAAAACTCAATAATGTCTTTATTTTTGGATCATATTGGGTATTTTAATTACCAACATATTTGGAGAAAAATCAAATATAAATAGGCACAAAAGATTCCAGGCTTAATAATTTCAAAACTTCATATCTCAATATCATCATTATCTTCGAGTTTTACAAATAGCAATATCAAAATAATAAATTATCACTTTATGTTTAGACCAAACAATAACAACACCGAAACATGTCATAGAAGACTCAACTACTATTAAATGAGGGGAGGGAAATAAAAATAAAGAAGATACAATTTTGCAAAAAATGAATCCCTGTCCTGTCGCAAGTCATATATACATTACCGTAATGTCCTTCCCGCACAAATGCAAGTAGATTAACTCTAAAACACTTCCTTGCTTTTGTCTACCTCATTAGATTAAATATCATATAAATATGTATAATCTGAACATGCAGTATGACACAATGATTAAAAAAAAGTGTTGTGCAAATCAAACATGGAGGTTTTTTCTACTGTTTATACCTTTTAGTTGTTTCTTTAAAATTACATTAAAAACAATATAGTAAGTTATTTAATAGATAACATATTTTAAATGTAGTGTTGAACGAACTAATGTAATTTACAACTTAGTAGCAATAAAAATAGTACAAAATATGTAGGAATGATCGGCTCCTAACCCAAGTTTGAATAATATAAATAATTAACTACCGAGTTTTGTGGAGTTAGGGATTAAGTATTCATTCTGTGAAGACATTTGTTTAATTTAACAATAATAGAGGGTATGCGCACCACTATTTACTGTGTCAATGGTTCTAAGTTGCCTGTTATTCTAAAGAACTATCACCAAAAAGGTTGAGCCTTCCTTTAGGGATGATCAGAGTGAAAAACTATGTAACAAGCTTTAATAGGTAACCATAAAAAATGTTTGCCGGGGGTAAAAAAAATTGTGAAGAATTAGGACAGTACTCAAAAAGGTTTTTATGTCAATATTTTGAAGGTGTGCCAAATTTTGGGTTGGTAGGAGCATTTGGTCTTCTGCACTCAAGAAAACAATTGAGTTGATAAAACTAAATTTACCTCATTTCAAAAACATCCTGCAGCTTTCTCGCCATGGCCACAACATCATGATCTGGTGGATTGTACTTGTAGCAATTGGTGAATATTAATCTCACATCTGCAGCAAACTCCCCTGCAGATTTGTACTCACGAGTGTCCATTTTTTGCTGCACACACACAAACAAATATATAAAATATAATCTGATATATTAACTTTTGCTTCAGTCCAGCAGCTAATAGAGACAAAGTTAGTTCAAAATTTTGTTATACATTAATAAATAGTTTGAATAAGCCAATCCAGTGGTTTCTAATTTTTTGCAGGAGTTTACACCAATTGTTCTCTACTACAACTTGGAAGCGTTCAAATCCTAATGGATTTTTTCTCAAAGAATGTTTCTAGCCATTAGGGCTCTCCACATTCAACTACAAAAGTGGGGTAGGTAGAGTTGAAAAGAAAGGCATCCTTATTTGTATGCAAAGACAAGGGAAAAACTGTTTGTGAAAAGTTACCCCCAATACACTCAGCCGTAATTCAAATCTTTACTCACCCATCATTAACCAAATGAGTGTGATTTTAAGTCTATATAGCCAATGATGCCCATTTTAGTTATTATAAATTGATTTAATTGATCAATGTGTTTAATATGTCATAAATCAACAAGTTTGAAATAAAGTCTCAATAAGTCAACAATGCCTACAACTAGTAATCCGCAATCTTGGGTTATTTCATTCAAGTCAAGCTTGAGTATTTCAAAAAGTTCTCAGAATTGTATATATTCCAAATATTGTGATACTAACGAGTATGTATTTGCCTATTTTAAAAGTAAAATAGTATAACTAAAATGTTGGCTGTCAAAACAAACATAAAATGTAAATTAATATATATATATATATATATATTTATTTAACATGCAAGATTTTCAAAATATATGAAAATAGTGCATGTCCTTAAAATAAGAATGATACTCATTTTTATAACCAATAAATACTTTTGTACTTTGAAAAGAATATTAAAAATTGAAAACTTTGTTATAAATTAGAAATAGCAATTTAATAAAATAAATAATTTTAGAATATGAACAATACTCAAAAAACTAATAGCAATATTTAAAATGGTTTTAACACTCATGTCTTTATAGACAATAAAATTAAACTAACAATCAAAGGCTACAAAACACTAATCACTATAAAATCAACTGATTTTTCTAAGTTTTCCAGAAATAATTTTTAAAGTATTTCGGGATAACCTTTTGAAAGGCTATCTTTGTGAATAGAAATTTGTTCTTTACATATATCAAACATTTTCAAAAACAGTCTTAATGGCTAATAAACTTCAAAAAATTTATAATTTATCTTTAAGGTATTATTTTTGGCCCTGCGCATTCTTAACCATCATCACCACTACCATCAAATTGTTTACAACCCATAGCTGGGCCAGTTTATTAAAATGCCTTCCTCTTCCTCTATTATTTCACCACTCTTACTCCTTTAATATCTCCCTTTCTTCTTCTCTAACTTAAAACACTTTCTGTTATCTTTGGCCTCCTTCAGTCTTTTTTCTGCATACTTAAATACATTTTCTTCTGCATTCTCTCATTTTCCATCCTCATTACATGCCCTTACTATCCCAGTCTTGCTTCCTCTACTATCTCATGTACTCTCTATAATACTCTTTACCTGATAGCTTCAATCCTAATCTTGTTTCTCCTAGCGACAGCTACCATGACAATCTTCATTCGCATGGCTTCAACTTTCCTTACACTCAATGTTCATGTTTCTCCTCCATATGCGACAATAAAGTACAAAGTCAGCCACTTCCTTATATATTGCACTTTAAGGTGACCTCCCTTCTCCATAGCAGGTTTCTTATTCACCTAAAGGACAGCTCTATCTGCTGTCCTCTTCTCATTAAATCCTCTATACTTCCACCTTTCAGCACAATCACGCGCTCTAATCTATTCAACCATTTAGCTTTACTAGGCCTTACACTATTCTTTGTCATTACCAACACGTCACACTTTGCCATGCTGAATATCATCCCACATCACTTCCTCATTTTAGTCTTGTACTTTCTCTTCCTTCTCCCCCCATATCAACAAGTAATAAGTAAACAACATGGCTTTCATTCTTTCCTCCCAGAGTTTTCCTGCCACTTTTTTCATGATCATTTCCATTACCATTACAAATGGTAATGGGGAGAGGGCACTCTCATGCTTCACTCTGTCCTTCCACTCTCTATCGTAAAACAACTCCTGTTATCCACCTCATACATGCTTTTTACTTTCATTACGGCTCCTTTTTCCAATTCGGCCAACTCTAAGGGGTTCCAAACATTATTTATATCCATGCTATCATAAGCCTTCTCAATATTCATAATATCATTGCCAAGTATCTCCCAAATTCATACCTTTTTTTTTTCATCATAATCTACCATATGGCAAGGATGAATTCTATTGTATACCTCAGTTCCTCTCTCCCCCTTATTTTCAATTTATTTCTTATAATCTTTCCCAATATTTTTTCATATAATTTTTCTATAGCTCCTTTTATTCCTCTCCTTTCTTCAACGTTCTTCCTTCCTCTTTTTTCATTTTAATGTTTTGTCTTTCTCTCTCTCTTTCTGTTTATAGCTCGACTATATAACACCATCTCACTTCCTTCTATGTCCTGTTCCAGAATTTCTGTTCATTTTTGCATCAAATCCTTGCCGGATTCCCGTACAACTCGCTTAGCTCTAGTCTTCTTCCGGCTATATTGTTCCTCTGTTTCTTCATTGCTATTCTTAACACTCCTTCCGAAGGCTTTATTCTTCTTCTCCACTGCTTCCTTCACCCTGTTGTTCAACTAGAGTGTCTCCTTCCACTTCCTCTTATTACTTGTATTTCCAGATACCTATTCTGCCACTCCCACCAGACTGTTCTTAATCCTTGCCAATTAAACCTCTACACTCCGAATCTCATCCTTGGATATTTTGTTTATTGACGTTCTTAACTACAGCTCTTATTTCCTCTTTATTTTTTAACCTCCACACTCTTATTCTTCTTTATTGTCTTACTACCTATCTCCTACATTCCCATCATCTTATGTCTGCCACCCACAAACTTTGGGCATTAAGCGCACACTTGGTATTACCTTGATGTTTACTTTCTGCCTTTTTATTTTTTCGTCAACTAAAAATCAGTCACCGAATTTTGCTCCCCATCCCAACTGTAACTAGAAATGTTATGATTCTTTTTCCTTCTTATACCAGTTATTAACCACTTTTATTTTATTTCTTACACATCACCCCGATAGTCTTCTACCCTCTTCATTTCTCTCTACCCACTCTTCCTTGCCAAAAACACTTTAAACTCTACACTCTCTTTTCCTACTTTTGCATTCAGATCGCCCATTATTATCCGACCCTCTTTTCCCATATACCTTTAAAGATCTTTCTCAAATTCTGATAAAATGTAAAAATCACCAACTATTAAAATTTTAAACGTTTCATATTTTGTTAAGGATTCGTTAGTGTAATTATTGCACATGATCCCTTTTTCTGTTCCAATTCCATTTCTCTATGCACAGTTGCATGTGCATCTTATATGGGATATCCCTAGAAATTATGTTATAACAAATTTATTTAAAGTCCATTTTCAATGCTGTAAAAGTTAATGTTCATACTTTAAAATGAAAAATAATATGGTTAAAATAATAATTTTACTAGAAAATATGAAATGGTATGTTTTTTAGTTAGGTGAGTTAAATTTGGTAAAATATTTACAGCAATGTTAAATAACTAATTAACACTGATTTTAGACCTATTTTTAAGTTCTTGCAGGGTAAATCCAAGCGCCATAATGTTAACAACAATCAAATACTCGGAAATCCTAAAACATAACTTACCGTTTCTCATCTACTTGGACAATCAGAATAGATTTTTTTTAGAATATTATAAAAACCTTAAAAGACACGAGAATAATGTTAAAAGTCCCATGATATTCCAATTGGATCGCTTTGAAATAGTTGTTATCTAATGAAAGAACTACAATGAAGTTATATTGCAGAAATATTTTCTAGAGATGGGCCGAATCCACTATTTCTCGAATCCAAATCTAAATTTTATTTTCGAATCTCGAATCCAAATCATAGCAAATCGTTATATTATTATTATTAGCACCGCGTCTTACTACCTGTTCGGGTTATACGCACTTACGCTAATGTGTATTGGTAGGGTGATTGAGAGATAAAATGAAGGACCTAGAGATTAACGTGGAATCCGAACCACGGTGGAGGCCTGGCATTCCCCACATTCACAAGATGTCTTGTCAGAGGTGCACGAAGGCTTCGGTAATAAGATAAATCTGTGCTGGGACCAAGGATTGATCCCTGGCCGCCAACACAGAGGTCTGACACCTTACCCCTAGACCACCAGATCACCGAAAATCGTTATAAATTATAATGATTTACAAATAGACATACATTACACAATATAGGCCTAAACTGTGAATTAAGATTAATTTCAATCATGCTTTCAATTTTAATCAATCCCAACCACCCCTCACAAAATACAAGTTAAAATCCAGCCAAATTAAACAATCTACTCTAATATTATTGTTTAAAAATCAAATCAATCAAAATTTGATTGTCATTTAGTTATTTTTCAAAGTTTTATTAGAATGAGTTAAGTTTCTAAAAACATGTGAAATAAACAGATGAGGCCTAGTTAAGTTTCTAAAAAACATGTGAAATAAACAGATGAGGTCTAGTTACCATTTGATCAACTTTAATCATCATTAAAGGATATTTTATTATATTAAGATAGCAAAAGTAAAATAAAAATACAAACGTAATAAATACACAATTTTATTGCTGTCTGACTGGTGAGAGTATTTATTTTTCATGAAACCCAAAAAATTGTCTAATTTATTGATCGTATGCAATAAATTGGGGTTCTTTGCATAGTTGTAGATAATTAAAACTAGTTGGGTAGTAAGAATTAACAGTATCTTTATTTTAATCATTACTTGGGCGATTAATCATAATATACGTCATGGCGGCAGACTTTATATCGAGTGTAATGGCGGCTGACTTTGTATCATCCTTAATATGTTTTTATTTCTGTTTAAAAAAAAAGCCATAATTTGTTTTATTTATTTAGAGTTTATTTTTAAATATAGTTTTGATTTTCAGTTTTTGAAGAGTTTTAATGTGTTCATTAAAATATTTACAAGATTGTTAGTGAAGTGAAAGTTTTAGAAGTGAGCATGTGCTGAAACGGTCGAGTCCAAGTTTCCCATAGAGTTGGGAGGGTAGGGTATAATGCACATGAGATTTTCCACACCTAATAATTTGTTTTATTAATAATGATTTTATTCATGATCATCTCTTTTGTCCGACAAAATAAATGTTACGGATTAAGTTGTACTTTTCAAGTAGGCCTACTAAGTAATTTTTCAATTAAAAATATTATGCTTTGTTTAGGAGGTGAAAGATTCAATCATCAAATTCAGTAAAACACCGAATCCTCGAATCTCAAATAAAGGTCAGGATTCGGTGGATTCGAAGATTCGAGTGGCCCATCTCTAATATTTTCACACTTTCTTACACTTCAAGGGCACTTCTCTTAAGAACCTATAGAACAGCTCTTCCTGCTGTCCACTTCTCATTAGATACTCTCTACTTCCACCTTTCGCCTCATTACGCTTCCAAGGTTATTTTACGTTCTGTTCTTTTCTCAGCTCTACTCCATCCAACTATATAGTTTAGTAGGCTTTATCCTTTTCATTATCTTTTCACCCTTTGCCATTCCAAATTTCATTCTAATTCCAATTCATTACAACAAACAATCAATCTGTATTCTCAATGTTGAATTATTAATGGATATTTCCATTTTATAAAGGGACCCTGTTAGATTTTAAAAATATAGATTATTCAGATATTAAGTAGGGCTGTGTGGGATCTTGAACTTGGAGAGAAAATTCAAGAAATGGGTTATTCCCCATTCTCACTCTTTTTTGTATTTAATTTTGATTAGAAATATCATGGATTTATTAAATTTAAATATTATTTTCCGGTAATCAGATAGATAGCCAGAACTTTAGTCGCAATAATTCTATAACTATCTTACAACTATAGATGTTAGCCGAAAATTTTCCCTTCTTAAATTTTTCAGAAAATCTTCCATTCTGGAAAATTTTCAATTATTTTATCTGGAAAATATTGCTAATATTTATACAAAACTAAACTAACCATAATACAGATATCCCAATGTTAATGTTTAGTACATTTTAATTTCCACTAAGTGTGTTGACACCACAAATATAATAAAACGAGTTCTAATAACAGCTATTCCATTTTGCTTAGAACACTCACTTATCAGGTAAAGTACTTGAAGCCTTAATGTGTCACTTAGTTGGGATTTCTCCTTAGCTTATTATACATTTCTGAGCCATTAGGTGATAATTTTATTAGCATAATTTAGGTGTACTTAAAAAATGTTATACTGCTTACCTTGACTGTGCCTAAGTCCATGGGTTTTTTGATGATGTCATGGTAATCATGTAGACCCAGTAGTTCTGCATCGACTGGTTTGTAGAATGGCCAAGCATAACCCTGCAATGAACACTTCAGTCAAGAATATCATAACAATCCGTGCTTTATAAATGCAGGTTAGCCAAATAAAAGAAAATAAAAATAAGTTTTTGGAATAGTGAGTTCCAAATATTGAGCAATTTTAAATGTTAAAAATGGTACAATTAAGTATTAAGGGTGTGAATAAAAGAACAAAAATAATAAAGGATTAAAAAAAAGTTGGATAAAAATGAATAAATTAAATGGCCCTCGAGCTTAAAATCTCCTTGAACTCAAATTGAGTCTATGCCCTCAAGTATTTTAAAAATAGGTATAATATTTGGAAGAAGGTATAGGAAAGGTAGATAGAAACATATAAAAAAGGGGGATGAACACAATATGGCCTTTACAATGAAATGAACACAGTTCACACTTTACACTTTACAAGTGGTTTTAATGCTCTATTATGTTATTAGTGTGAAAAATGAAATTAATTTTTAACATTTTGTTAAGTAACCAAATGCTGTTGGAAATTCTGATATTAACTCAATTAAACAGACTGTGCTTACTATTGTGTTTTAAAAATTGATTATTAAGTACATCAAGTAGAAACTCGAAAATGACAAGCCTACAAAACTTTCAATCTCGATCTCGAGCTTAAGCCACAACCTCGAGTTCGAAATACGAGTACTCGCAGAGTGCTAGTTATTTTAAATGTTACCCTATTGGTGGCGTACAAACATTGATATATTAGTCTAGCTCTTTAAACGTTATATCCTTGCTAACATTTGTCTGTCTACCAAGCTAAAAGCCTCAGGTTTGACTAACGGCATGGGCGAAAAATTTATCTTTGGTGAAATGTAGGTTATCCCTTTCAACAAATTTCAAAATATATTAATGATATGACTCTATAAGGATAACCTCTTTTCGCTTTATGAGGCAATTGTATTATATTTGGAAGAAGGTACAGGAAAGGTGGATAGAAACATATAAAAGGGGGACAAACACAATATGGCCTTTACAATGAAAAGAAGAACACAGTTCACACTTTACACTGCTGCCAATGGACAAAGAGGTAATGGATGTCTCTTAAAGAAAATTGATCGTCACCGCCCAATCCCCCGACCTAGGTTTCATTCTATCGGAACTCATCAGGGAGGAGTGTGAAACGCGCAACGCAACTTCCTAAAAGAGAAAACCAAAAAANTTTAGGAAGTTGCGTTGCGCGTTTCACACTCCTCCCTGATGAGTTCCGATAGAATGAAACCTAGGTCGGGGGATTGGGCGGTGACGATCAATTTTCTTTAAGAGACATCCATTACCTCTTTGTCCATTGGCAGCAGTGTAAAGTGTGAACTGTGTTCTTCTTTTCATTGTAAAGGCCATATTGTGTTTGTCCCCCTTTTATATGTTTCTATCCACCTTTCCTGTACCTTCTTCCAAATATAATAAAATTAAATTAAAGACCTAATCTTTATTATCGTGTTGGTTAATTCAAATTATCATAGTTTAATACATGGACATTTTTATAATAGAAATATAATTTCCTAAAAAAATCTTTATTGACTTTTATTTTGCTAGTTGGTACCAAGTCCAATACATTGGTATTACACATATACAAACATAACTTAGAGAGAAATAATGTTAAGGTTTTTATTAATTAGGAACTAGAATCACTCTCCAGTAGGGCTGTTGAGTCTGAAGCAATTTTGGGTGGAATCGGTAAATATGTACATATTGACTCTGGCTTCAAAATAAAAACTTATTTTCTTATAACAATATTTAAATATACTGTCCTTCTTGCGAGCTGATAATTAAACTATTCATTTTTGTCCTCTCTTTTTCTTTATTTTAATCATTTTCCATTATATCAGTATTTAGATACCCGCTTCGGTGGTCTTAATGCCTCTCATGCAGTAGACTAAACTGCCAATGATTGGGCTATCAAGGTTCAATTCTCAGTCGAGTGTTGTGAGGGTGGTTTTTCACTCTACCTCTACACAAATGTAAGTACACTTCCTAATAATTTAGTCTTCCTTATCCCTAAAACCATTAGTGCAATTAGTTCATAAGTGTATAACTGAGGGGTTATGCCCCTGTACCCAATATTGAAAACAAGTTTATCAAAATTCTATTTGGTGGCATTTTTTAAAAAGAATATTGTAATTTACATTATTATCTTGTATTCTTATAGGTGTAAAACTATAAAACTAGAACAAAATAACAGAAATGAATAGGAAGGAATAACTGTGGATTCACATGTTTGCCGAAAAACTAGAGCAGAACAGAAATGTGGTTATGTGACTCGCTGATAAGAAATTAAAAAACCAAACCGGGAATTTATTATGGCCAATAAAACCGTAATAACCCAAAAATAGGCCACATTTCCACTCCGCCCCAAAAACAACATTTATTAATAAATGTTTTGGTTATAAATATAGTTTTTCAGTATCAAACTTTGACAATATAAGCTGTTAACATTACAAAATTACATTATAAATGGTTTACATTTCAACTATCAGTATTTTATAAATCACATTTAAAATGTGTTGAATTGTATCTCAAATGTTTGAATAAAAATAATCTAAAGCAAGCCCCATCTCAAATGTCAAAAAGAGCCTCTATAATTTATATGTTTAATTTAATATATTTGGAAGACTGTATAGGAAAGGTGGAAAGATGTTTACTTTAATAAATTGTCTCTGTATGTGTTTACTTCAGTTTGTCATAAAAGAAGCTCATGTAACACTGGACCAAATCTATTGAAAAGCTAGGCACTATGTTGAATAATTATGTCCTTGTCAGGTTTTGAATGTTGTAACAAAGTGTATTATTATATTGCAGATAATGAAAATAATAATACTTAGCTCTTGAATACTCTAATAGTGTCAGGGTGGAAATAGACTGGATAAAAAAGAATAAAAGGAGTAATTTGTAAAGTTAAGTGGAAAAGGTGTGCATGCGTGTGTGTGTGTGTGTGTGTGTATATATATATATATACTCTGTAGGGTACCTTGCAAGTGCCACTCTCACCCTTGCTAGATGTGAGGCCCTGAAGAATTAGAGTCAGATAATAAAAATTCAATATCATACTTACAGAGTGTTTTTTGGAGAAAAGTTCCTTCAAGATTTCATTGCAGGCTTTGAGTGAATCATTTAGTTTGTCTTTGGGTTTGGCACCACTGTGTTGAGGCTGCATCATACACAATAAATATATTAGGTTATGTATGTTGATAAGTAATTAGAATAATAAAATATATGATTAATTTGACAAGTTTTGGATACATTTTCATAACTTTATAAAGAAGAGATTTATTATTATTATTATTATTAATTATAATATGAATATGTATAGTGGGTTTCATACTTATTACACAACCTTATGTGCAAAGACCCCGTTGCTGGAATAGAAAAAATTTCAAAGCTGAATCAAGTTCAAATATAATTGTCTAATGTTTTGAAAAAATATAATGTTGTGTTGAATTATATAACTGTGTACACTAACATCACTTCAATTGTTTTAATTGCACATTATTGTGTTTATTCTAATAAATCAAGTTATAAACCAGACATGCTATTCAATTATTTTATGATTTATATCAATATTAATTCATAATGTACAGTGTCTGTCAAAAGTTTAAGGACACCACTCCAAACCAAATGCCCTCGAAAAACACAAGTTTTTAATGCAAACCCGACTTCTATATTATTCAAAGAACTGATTTTATAAAAAAAAAATTTTAGAAAACACAAAAAATTCATTTTTTTTAGAAAAAAATATAATTACTATTGAATGGATGCACCTAGACCAATAAATGTTGCCATTTAGGTAGGCCTGCAGAACCGCACCTTGTGATATTTTAATTTTTACTAAAAAATTTTTTGTGATAGCTTGGTCATGGCGTCTAAACCAGAAAAAATGAGTTTTGTTTTGAAAAATTGTCATTTTCTAAAATTCGCGGCGAAATGATCTGGGACTACCACAGCCATTTAGATCACAGCCTTGGGAATAAGTAACATTGATAAAACAGCTAATTCCTTCCACTTTTAGCTATCAGCTGTGGAGTTGGCTTGAACTGTAAAAATATTTTTCTTTTTTTTCTTTTAATGCAGTGAAAATGGGTTGAAATTCAGAGTTTGGTCGTGATGTGGTAGATTATTGATATGTGGAAGAGTGATTTGAGTTATAGGTAGATCACAGAAAAAAAAAGTCTAGTGTTGATGAAATGTGTAGAACAGATTTAGAAAAAAATCAAAACGGCTGGTACTGTGATGGAAGTTCCCCGAAAATGTAGGCCTAGGCTAACCTCAATTAGAACTGACCGTAAACTCATTAACATGAGTAAGCATGATCTTAAAAGGTTGCATAAACCTCTGCTGAATTAAATGGATAAGGAAAGGCAAAGGATGTGGTGCTGAGACGTGTAATTGGGTGAAGGAAACATGGCAAAGATGTGTTTTCTCTAATAAAAGCAGATTTGGGCTATATCTTAGATCACAAATGAAGGTTAGGCGCACTCGAACAGAGAAGTTTCTGCCATCCTGCATTGCACCTGCTCTTTAAGCTGGGAGTTGAAGCAGAATCTGGCTTCATTGTGGCAAGAGGTCAGTCAAGTAATGCAAAAATCTGATTGACAATGACAATAGTGTGAGGGCATGCCATAAATTTTAAACAAATAACTACATAGAAAATATGAAGTTTGTGTATTTTTTCATATTATCCTTAAACTTCTGTCAGAAACTGTAAAAAAAAGTTCAAAACAACGATAATTGATCATAAAATGAATATTTTGATTGTGATTATTTTTATTGGCAAAGCTTTGAAGTTGTCGAAGCTGGAATTTTTCTACCCAGCAGTCAAAACTGATATTTGTATTAAAGCAAAGTTGAAGTTTCTAAACTTTGCACACACCTTGAAAACTAACTCGCAACGAAATTTGACAAGATATTTAAACCAATTTCTTAAAGAGGTTAATCCAAGAAGGGAAAGTGTATGGCCAAAATCTGTTTTAACTCAAGAGTAGTGTTAGGACAAACAATATTTAAATTGAAAAATGTAACATAATTTTTTGTACAAGAAAAATCCCAAACTTAATCAAAATAGTTTATAACTAACAAAGATATCCCCCACCCCCATCTAATAAAATGAGACACATACCTGATTACTGAGACTGGCAGTCATTAGCGGGTGTACTGCTTGGTGGAATGGGAGACCATCTTCCGTTTGTCGCTGGGGCTGGAATGGCCAATAGTAAGCCTGCATGATTCCTTTGTCTTTTCCCTATACAATTTCAATTATTATATTTATAAAGCCACTAGGCTTGTTTAAAATATTTGTATGGACTTCACCATGAAGGATGGCTGTTGGAAGATGTCTACTTGAAAATTACATACTTGTACTTTTGAATACATAAACAGTTGATATTAGATCTGATAATCAATTGAAATGATGTGCATTTTGGTTATCAATAAAACTAAAGTGAACAAAACTATCATCAAGATCGCAACTAGATGTAATAATATTTTTATAGACACATGGAAGTTGTGTCACACTCTATGAAGGCGTCAAAGAAAATCGGCTTAAAGTGATAGGTTATTGAATATTAAGATATAGATTATATGTCTGTGAAATCATATTGAGACATTAAAATATCACCTTATATAAATACATTTTGAAATTATTGTGAGATACTACATCATTTATTAAATTTCTTCTTCCTAAAATGTAATCAATCTATCCTGCATGCACATAAATATGCCTCAACTATAAGATATGCAGAAGAGGGCTGGAAATACACTAAAAACACATGTTGACTTTGAGAATTAGGATGTGTGCTCAATTGTGTTAAAAGAGATGTATTTTATTAAGTTTCAAAAAAACTTCAAATAACTTCCAAAGACATTGAATTAAGAGATATATCAAGCAAAGACTGTTCTAAATATCTTTTAGGAGTATCTTCATTAAAATATCTTAGATTTTAGAGAAGTATGATTTCCAAAAATGTTCAACCCACTTAGGTGGTCAAATGGTCCAAGGTATGGGTCTTTATATGGCCTAGAGGCTTTAACAACGAAAATTAGAGAAAAATGAAAACCAATTAAAAATTCATATGGCAAATACCAAACTAATAGTACTCCATTTATTTATCAGACTGTCCAGCCAAACTATATTTTTAAATTCCCTGACTTTTCCAGGTTTTCCAGATCCAATTTACTTTTTCCCAGAACACTATTTATCGATATTAAGTATATTATGAAAATATTTTTTTAAATCATAAATTAAATAGTAGTTTTTTCTCTAGATACATACACATTCTGAAATTGCACTCAATAAAGGGACTAAACAATTTTTGCCTCTGGGGAAATGGACTATTTTAAGTTAAACATAGATTTCAGTAAAATTGTAGTGAGCCATTAAAAGATTGCCCCGAGCAAGAATGATTTAAGATAGTTGTGGGACTGAGTCATTTTTAGTTCATTCTACTTAAATTATAGGTCTAGTCAAATTTTGCGCATATGAATAACCATGACTCAACTTGTTGACCTTGTGAAATGATGAGTGATATTAGTCTTCTACACATGGACATTGGTGTGAAAGTGATTCCAAGTAGGTATTAACTGAAAGAAAAGTGTTATTTTGACTATTGTGAATAAAAATATTTGGCTTTTTATAGAAAAAATTAAAAATTTCTAGAAATATAATAAAATTCCCCGACTTTTCCTTGACCAAGCAAATTCCCTGTTTTCCAGGTCACTGGACACCCTGTTTATTTACAGAAAGTAAGGATAAATGTGTGACGTACACAAAATACCTACACACATTAACTCATACCATCAATACGGTCAGTGACAGTGTTGTAAACATGTAAAACACAGCCATACTGGGGTTGAAGTTAACAATTGGCTTGTCGTGTTTCATTAAGGTATTTGTTGAGCGTAGGGGGGAAGGAATGTTTCAGGTTTGGCGAGGGAGAGGTTAATTATGTTGGTTGCACATCTAACATCCATCTATTTTATTTATTGTTTTAAAAAGTGTGTACATGCATACACCAATATATATAGTGTTTCGATCAGGCCCACCTAGCACCTTCAATACCGAGATGAGGCACTCAGCTCAATAAATTTGATGACCCCTGGTCTAAGGCATCCCTTTTATAATATACTGGACTGCTGATGACAGAGGACAGGGTTTGAATCTAGGTCAAGTGTAGAGATGGTGTTTTTCCTAAATGTTTTTCTACTGTCTATACACACACAAAAGGGAGTGACCTTCCTCTTCTTAAACCTTAATTGTCAATATGTGTAAACCCGAAATATAGTGAGATGCAGGGGCGGACACAAATCAAAAACTTGACATATTTTAATTAATTTCCACTAACCTAAATATACCTTAGATAAGTTAACACATTTGTATTCGAGTTGTGTTGAATCAACTACTTTACGAATTTGAATCTAGAGGAAATATAATAAAATAATATAAAATAGAAATAGTAGCTAAAATTAATTTTATGTTCTTATACTCTAGCTATTATAACATTCATACATTCAGTAAGTGTTAAATAAATGTTCTAGAGCCTGGTTGTTGAGTCTGTTCTATAATTAATACGTTGGTTGTGAGCCACCACTCGCCAGTAACCAGTATTATAACTTTAAAACAAGTTTCAAATTAAAAATTAAAAAAACAAATTTCAAGGATGTGAGTCTTGAATTCAATATCTTCTTGAATCAGATTTGTGGGTTTGAGGATTAAAAGGCCCCTTC
Source organism: Timema douglasi (assembly GCA_901482245.1). Taxonomy (NCBI): domain Eukaryota; kingdom Metazoa; phylum Arthropoda; class Insecta; order Phasmatodea; family Timematidae; genus Timema; species Timema douglasi. Next base: position 340,674 of record CABEEJ010000123.1, read on the forward strand.
CCTAATTTGCTTTAATTAAAATAGTTATTTCAAAGTGTGGCTAGTGATGAAGGGGTAACTCACCGGGAAGCTCGGCATGCCCTTGTTTATCTTCTTAATTTGTCGCCCAGATTCTCTTCGCGTCGATATTTTGGCAGACTTTGCCTCTGCTGGCGTGAAAAGAGGGTCGAATGCATTTGCAGTCGGCGTTGTCGTGTCTGCCTTTCTTTTCACGCCCTTTTTGGACTAAAAAAAATTATTTCATGTCATGACAAAAATAGTTTCTAATGATGATATA
>CABEEJ010000123.1:341098-355124 GCA_901482245.1 Timema douglasi
AAAAAAAAAAGAAAAAAAATTCTAATTTCAACAACACAACAAAATAAGTCTTATTGTTTTATTAATAATGAAAACATAAAATTGCCATCTCTGTATGAATAATGTTTAATCATGTGCTAAGTTAGGTTATGAAATTCTTCTGAGTTTGTTTGATGAATTAAACATTGATTTTAGGAAATCGGTTAGCAATTTAAAACAAAAGATACAATAAGAGTACAAATCAAAGTAGAAACATTAACAAATATTTACACACACACTTCAATATTTCGAAGCAATATGTGTAAATATGCAACAAGGCTATCGACACTATAGCAAAACAGTGCAAAACCTCCCAAATACATCATCCAGGAGCCACTTTATATAGCAACATCAACTAGAATGCCAACAATATATATCACAATATAATGGTCTCACCATTGAAACACACTGTAAAGGAATGAATGGAAACTGCCACGACACCAAAATCAAGAATCCAGAAAAAACAATTTCAGAACATGCTTGCAGTCATAACCCCAACTTTGAGAATTGTTACAATGGCAAAGTATTAAATAATTCAACAAGACACAATGTAATATGTCTCAGTTTAACAGATGGGAACTGGCACATCAATGGATCACAAAGTCTAGAAAACCACCCAACCTAAATATTCGTTAATTTCAACCCAGAGGCTACGCTAGCACCACCTACCATCCACAATGCAATAGAGGAACCTTCAGGAGAATTTCAATTCCACCAGATAAGTTTTCATCCTTCCCAATCAAGTTGGCATCATTGAAGACAACATCCTGTTTAGTCTTAATACTACTAATTCTTGGGGAAGATGCTATAATAGCATCAAAATATTAAAGTGTGTGTGTAAATATATGTTAAGAGTTTTTACTTTTAATTGTGTTTTATTATTTTCCAAATATTCTATCATTTTATTTATTACAAATTATTTATAAAATAGGTAATTATGGTGAAAAATGATTTGAATTCAATTTAAATTAATGGATTTTAAGCATGGAATTTGACCCTGGTAAAATGTTATAACACAAATTTCACATTCGATTCATATTAAAATTGAAATCTTTTTTAGACAAGAGATTTGAAACAAACTTGATTTAATTTTTTCTATGCAAAATATGTTATTCATATTCAAGTCAGCCAAAATTTGGATTTAATTTGAAATTGCAAATTATGAATTCGAACAAGCTCAGAAGAATTTAATTAAAAAAACTCACTTTGGCAGGCTGTGCAGGAGGTATGACTGGTGGTGGGACATTTTGACTATGTACTGCACTTGACGCGGGTAGTGGGCCATCTATGGATTGCGACATTAGGGCAGGTTGAGCATGGTAGCCTCCCGTTGGAGCTGCAACCTAAAGGATAAACAAACTTGGATCAGATTATGTAAAGAATACAATTTAAACTATCATAATAAGTTATAATACTGTTTGCTTAGTATTATTATATTAGGGGTTTTGAATCCAATGTGATAAAACCAAAGCCATTAAAGGTGTGAAGTCAGTTTTCCTAGTTTCAAGCAAATATTTAGAAATGTTCCTGAAGTCAAATAAAGTTCATATCAAACTAAGAGTTCTTAATAGTTCTGTAAACAAATTAATTGTAAAAAGCTTAGTGTTTAGATTTGCTCTTATTTATGTTTAGTATAGTACAATTACGATTTAAAAACAAGAAACATAAATATATTTTGATCCTCTATTAGACTATCTTGATCCTATTCCAGTCTTCCTAGAAACAATTTAATTTAATTCAATTCAATTAGTTTATTTCACAGCTATCCTGATTTTTTTTTATTGAGACATGAAAGACTAGGTTGAGATAATTTTCATATTAATATATTACAAAATATAAAGTGCAACAAAATACTTTTTACTTTACTTGACATCCATTACAGTTTCCAACCTATGGTCTGGATCAGATTTTTATTAAAGTTTTTTATTTTCCAATACTGGCTTGCTAGGCCTGTAGTATACTCCATTCACAGTAGGTATTACTCTCTGAAAGCTCTTTTTCCTACCAATATCCTACTATATAATAGATTTGTGTTAGAGAAAAGGGCCTTTCAGAAAACAATTCCTACGGTGAACGGACTTTACCTTTATATGCCTTCTAATATAACTTAAGACAAGGACAGGCACAACAACCAGCCCCCAGCCGTTAATTTATCAACGTGAAAGGGTACACCAACATTTCAACAAACGATAAATTTTTCGGCCATGCCCGGGACTATTAGCTCAGTAGGCATACATGCTTCGGACTGAGTGTCAGATTCCTAAATACTTGTTACTAAACCTTTTTAATGTCTACAACGCCATTGAAATGTCTTAGTTGTAAAGTTCCTACCCTTCTTCACAAATTTCCATTTTTTCCTCTCACCTTTAAGGAAGTTACGTTGCGAGTTCGCCTAGTTTGTCCTATTTACGGACTATCCCAATGAAATCCAATTTTGTTCAATCAATCCATCCATTAAAATAAAATGTTAAGGAACAGTACATGGTCAACAGATCTAGTAGGCTAGCATAGGTACCGTATTGGCCTGAAAATTAGCCGCGATTTTTTCCAAGAAACAGCTCTCATAAAACTCTAATGCAGCCTGTAATCGCACTCTTAGATAATACACATTTAATTTTGTACCTATAGGATATGCATGTTGTTAAATCGATATATCTCGCCACCGCTATTTAAAAATAAATGAACCTTGATAATTGGCAAAATTATTTTTAAAATAGATGAACCATGACAATTGGCAAAGTTATTTAAAATTAGATGAACCATGACAGTTGGCAAAGTTATTTTAAAATAGATGAAGAATTACTATATTATGTGTGTGTACAATATTTGAGCCATAATGTATGCAAAATAAAATTATTTTTTCAGCTCATTCTATCGGCAATATATCCTTTTGGTAAAGTGAGCTTAAATATTTCTAGTGAGATTTTGTTTCAGTATGTTGGTCAACATTTATTTTAGCGTGAGAACAATAATTTAGTGCATGTATTAAATTCTTAACATTTATTCTGTTGTAAGAACAATAATTTAGGGAGTTTATCATTATTTCTTAATTTTCAAGTGGCCTCATTTTTAGTGTGAAAAACTTAACTATTTTTCCCAAGCGATTTAATTTTGAGTATGAATAACTTACTTTTTTATTTCCAAGTGAGATCAATTTAAGTGTAAATATTGTGAGTTTTTTCTATGAAAGTGATTTTATTTAAGTAACCTAATTTTAAGTGTAAGCACCTACCACTAAACAATTTCTATTTTCAAATGATTTAATACACTGATCATATTTAAGTGGGAATATTGTTTTAGAAAAAATTATTTTAAAATAACGAAACAAAATATGTACAGTCTATATTTTTTGATCTTTCTGATGTAATTAAAAAAAATTGCAGTCAACTCAGTCTGAGTACATTGCCATCAGTGGCATGCGGTGACTTTTCTCCAAGAGGACGAGGTTTGAAGACACCTTTCACTATGGGGCTAAAGAGAAATACTTTCTATATAATGTACAATATAACTTAGCAAGTACAATTTTACAGGTCATAGGGTAGGCAATTTAACTCCCTCCAACCGATTCCCAATATTTAGACATAGAATAAACAAACAAATACATGAATAAAAATAAACAAATAAATAAATAAGTAAACAAGTAAAAAATTAAGATATGAATCTTACCTTTATTTGTATATTAGTGCAATCCTTCTGTCACCTATATGAATGAATTTGTCGATAACAGTTTCATAGAATGACACTTGACTCTGCAGTTTATCCATCAAGTCTTTTTCAACTAACAGCGAAAGTGTGGAGAGCAATAATTTCACTATAAAGATGCACATATTTATTTCTGGGATTCAATGAGTTATCTTCTCTACATCTCTTCTAAGGAGATTACACATTTTCATCATCAATTTTCTATACGTCTCTTCAAAGTTGTTTCTAGCATATTTGGGATGAGAAATTGTCTATTTTACTTTATAGATGAAGTATTTCAGATAAAAAGTTTTGGTTTGAAGAATTTTGAATAATGTGTCGGTGAGAGAAAAAATGTGGCTGAAAACCTTCAGTACAAAGGCGAAATCGAAATCTCTCACTGATAACGCATACTCTTTAGCAGTCATGAAAGCATCAGTATCCCAACTATCTGGATTATCTGCAATATTCTAAAACAAACTGTACGAGTTCTGTTTTATTTTCATTCACCGTGTTCACAATTCTGGAATTGTAATTCCACCTTGTATTGGCAACTGTTGGAAAGGGCTTCTTTACCTCAGATTGCTTAAGAGTGTAGATGTGTTTCAATGAATGTGAAAAAAATTTGGAAAGCCATTCAATGTCTTAAAAATATCTTGCATTCTGTTATATGATTCACAAACTGAGAAAAAACTATAATGAGTTTGTGAGCATAACAGAGAATAAAGAGTGCACCTGAGAACCTCTTTTTCACAAGCATTTGTACACCATTTAAATGTCCAGAAAATATAGACACTTCATAATACGTGTGTGCTACAAGTTTTTGCTCACAATTGAAACGTGAAAGGATTCGAAAAACAAGCTCGCTTAAAAAAATTGCAGTGAAATCACTGCTGACATCTGAAAAACCAATACATCTTTCACATCTTGGCTTTGTGAAACTTGCTGATATCACAAAAGCCGTTATTATTCCACACTCCCTGATATGTTTCAAACAACACACAAGGCCAACAATACAGTATGTTTCTTGATTTGCATGCAGTTAACCATTTTGAAGAAGTATATTATTCTGTTTTGAAATGACATGTGTAGTCTTTCATTTTTGTTTTAGCAAAAATGTTTATAGTTGACCTACCTTTCATTACTTCTTGATGCTTTTCTTCAAAACAGAGGGCTCCAAACGAAATTGTAAATAATCGGTCGAGAGCACGGCATTGAGAAAGTTAATCGGCACTTCTACATCCCAATGAACTACCTTCACTAACCTTGCTACTTACTGCAAATAATCGGTCGAGAGCACAGCATTGAGAAAGTTAATCGGCACTGCTACATCCCACTAAACTACCTTCACTAACCCTGCTACTTGTCTAAGGTCCCTTCCCCAAGCTTTGGTGTGAGGGAACAGCTTCAAAATCCAAGTCCCCTTCCATATTCCATACTTTCAAACACTGTCAAACTAAATTGATAATCAAACACTAACACTTCACAAGATCTCTTTCATTAATGGGAAGAATTACATAAGTTTAACAATCACAACACTATCGCTTATAAGCAAACAAAAATTACATCTGCCCGTGATAGAACACCAAGCATTAGCACATAATATTACTTTAGATACAAACTAGGATGACTTCAACTGGTCCTCTACCCAAGGAGAGCTGATAAGACTCTAGCGCTTCTGATGCTAGGTGGAAGAGGGCCACACAAATAGCGGGAATATCATTGTGTATTGTGACAGCGTTTCTGATGTTAGTGTGTTGTCATTGAAGTGAGGGGAAGGGTTAGGGGCAGCACAAAAATAGCTAGAATATTGTTGAGTATTGTGACGCAAATTGAGACTCAAGATAGATTTTATGCTTTTATTTCATGTTAAAATTTAACTCAAAATAAATAAACTAAAAATGTCTGGGGACTAACCTAGTCTTACTAGTCCATTGACAGCAGACTACTAATTAAATATCCTTTGATTATTTAAAAATGTGCTATACCTGTTTTGGGAGTGAATTGTGAGTGCCGTGGGATAGCGTAGGTGTAGGGACCGTCGTGGTGGCTGTACTGCCAGGAACAGTAGTTGGGGGTTGAGTACCAAGTGGTAGATGTGCTGAGCCTGTCGTGGTTGCCACAGGGGTTGGTGGCGGTTGTGTAGCCGCACCAGGAGATGTGCCCACTGCATTTGGTACACTTGATGTTACTGTGGTAGCACCTCCAGTTGAAGGACGGCCCCTACCCGCCACACCGCCCACTATAGTTCGAACTTTCTTGCCCTTAGGACCCTTGGGAACAGGTGGCTCCAATTCAACCTCTTCTTTTTGCATTTGAGCGACCTTTAATAGATCCAATTCAAAATAATTGTTAGTAGTATGTCATAAAATTAGAATTTTATGAATTATTTGGTCTGGTAAGGAATGGCTAAATTATGGAAAATCATCTAGACTATATAGATTTTTAAGTCATTAAAGTTACTTAAAGATTTTTAATGACATTAAAAAACTCATAATATATTCTTCATTAAAAATACATCTACATCAAGACAATTACAACATTTAAAACTTGACTAAAAAACAAAACTTAAAAGAATTTTATAAATGTGGAATTCATGGAGTTTTAGGCAGCAAAATGATGTCCAGGGAAAATATATTAGTGATCTAGATTTATGCTTTTATCAAATAAAATTCTCAAATTTTCAAACTTAATGGAGTCTAATTTAATTTTTTAATAATATGTAATTATTGTTACTGGTTAATCTCTTAATATTGGAGTACTCAAGACTATTCTAAAATTGAGCCCAGGCAATTTTATAGGCTGTGGAAAAATATAGCATTTTGTTTAGGGTTAGGTTTGCGTAAACTGATTGTCCAAGATAAAGTTAGGAGATATAGATAAAGGAGGTAGAGAATTTAATCTTCCCTGTCTGTTTATGATGTGCCTTCATAGAGAGACAAAACATAAAAAAAAATTTTTTAGACAGACAATAGGTAAAATAGGCTAGAACATGACACCCCAACTTAAGTGCCGTCTATTAGTTCACTACAATTGATGCATAGATGCTTGTCTGCTACCACCCAACCGTAAAAAGTTTGTGTTACCTCATAATCAGTACTTGTGCACATAAATAACCCGCAATAAATACATTAAGAACACATAAATTGAATTATATGGCATAATTTGCTATCACACATTACACCAAAATGCATCCCTTTATTCTACAGTCAACTCTCGATTCTACGACCTTTCACGGTTCCCTGGAAAAGGGTCGTTATTTCGAAGGGGTCGTTATTGGAATTTTAACAGATTTTGTTCCATCCCTGACCTTCATACGAAAAAATTGCATTTTTTAGACAATACGTGAAAAAGTAAATAAAATAAAACCTACCTATTTCTTGAAGAAGGTACTCCTTTCACTCATTTCGTCAAAATTATAAGTTCATATCAAATTAAAAAAAATAGCGTGGGTCATCAAAAATTGTTCACAAAATCCAACCAAAAACGTAACCAAATTAAAATAACAATGTTAAACAATAGCATGAGTCGTCAAAAATTGTTCACAAAATCAAACCAAAATAGTAACCAAATCGGGAATCGAAATAACAATGGCAAAAGCAAGCCTGGCACGTGATGTAGTGGCAGTCGCGCGCGGGGAAACATTGTCTTGCTTGTGGGAGGGGGTGGACAGAATTAAGTGATATTGGCTGGCATTGATGAGGTGGTGTCTTTTTTTATACCTGACCCACCCAAGTTACTAGTAATACAGCGTTCACAAAGATAATTGCAACGCAGTGACCTAAATAAATGCAACAAACACATTTTGCAGCCGATTTCCTTAAACTTTTCAACCTTTTTCCCCACATTTTTCACGGTTCCTCAAAAAAAGGGTCGTTACTTCGAGAGGGACGCATATTCCTGGGGTCGTAAAATCGAGAGTTGACTGAAATTTATATTTAGAAATATATTTTAGCAAAATCACTTAACATTTCTCTGTTTGGAAACAATATATACCTATATATATCACTTATGGCCGTGTTGGAATTGTCCATTGAGCCTACCTTGGTGAGGAAGAGTTTCTCAAGGGTTTGTGCCATAACCACAACATCTTCACCAGGCTTGTTATAAACATAGCAGTTGGTGAACATGGTGTTGAAGTCCTGGATACATTCCTTGGAGCTCCAGTAATAGTTATGTTCCAGTCGCTTCTTGACTGTACCAAGGTCCATGGGTTGTTTAATAATCTTGTGGTAGTCCTGTAAAATAAAAAATAAAAACTTAAAGTATGACGGCGTATATTATTTCATGTATGCTCTTTACTTCATTATGTGCCTACAACAATTTCTACTTCGATTCACATATATTATCTCTCTTAAAGGAATTTTAACTTTTTGAAGTACTTTGTTATATTTGTAGGAAGGTACAGGAAAGGTGGATATAAATAAATAAAAGTTAACAAACCCATCATGGATTTTACAATTAACCGAACACCATTTATACTTTACATTGGTGCCACTGGATGGAGAGGTAGTGTTAGGTGTGTTGTTGAAGAAAATAGATAACTAAAGTCTCATCCTCCTGACATAGGTTTCATTCTATCAGAGCTCATCAGGAGGGGGTGTGAAAATCACAGCACAATTATTAAAAAAAGAGGAAACCAAAAGACACTTGGGGCATTCCACGTCAAATCAACCAATGTAAAGGCACTTTTCAACATTACAGTTTTTTTCTATTTGGCATATTGAAATAAACACCTAAGATATGTTACTGACAAATTTCAGATCAATGTATTTTTTATTTGTGAAGTTATAGAAATGTTCTCCAAGCTTCAAACCACTTAAATGTAATTCAGGCTTTAAAACAACTTAAATGTTCTCCAGGCTTTAAACACCTTAAGTATTCTCAAGGCTTTAAACCCCTCAGATGTTCTCAATGTTTGAAACCCTTAAAATGTCATTTAAACACAAGGTGTGACATCCCTTTAACATCTTCTCTTTGGCTGACTAACCAAAGAAACTAATTACTGTACAAAGAAACTGCAGAAAGTGAATGAAACATTTAATAGTACAATGTTTACACAAATGAGTCCAAGCGAAGAATCTTCAATTTCAGTCAGTGTCAATGCAGAGTGTGAGATGATAAGAAAAGTATACATCAACTTCATATAGAAATACTAAGGTCCAGATACTAGCACTGTTACCTAAAAGTTGTAGTTTGGGTAAAATTCAGCAGCTGAATCAGTGATCCGTGCAGTAGTGAAATAACTGAAGAATCTACTTGATTTTAACATGGATGAAATCAAGAAGCTGCGAGAAGAAATTCACGCTCTAGCTAACTAGCTCCTTTCCATATCCAACGCTTGCCTACTCATTCAATTTATATGGCGTAGCTACAAAATAGACATGTCAAGGAAATGGCTATGGTCTATTGTTATGGCTTTAAATGTATCAATTTTTAGCTAAAGGAACAAGAAAGTCTGTGAGGTGCATCGTATATATTTTTTACACAAAGTTGGATTGCTTTTAGAAGAATACTAATTTACTGATTTTTTTGTAATTAATCAAATAAAATGGTTATTGAACTTATTAAAGCATTTTATAATTGAATGTCGTGCAGTATTACAATACATGGACATATTAAGAGCATGTGTAATGACCCCTTTTTTTGTTAATAAAATATATAACGTGAAAGATTATCATAAAATAACCTTATTTGCAACTATCATTTGATGTGAGTATTAACGAAGTGTTGAAAATGTTATGCAGTAGCTAATTTGGGCCAAAGCCATTAAATATGTTTCTGAGCAGTCATGTTATATAGTTAAAACAATTAATACTAAAGTTTTATTGAAAACTATGGTTATGACCTAAGTCAAAGGCACAGACAAGGAAGGATACACCAGATCCAAAGCCTTACATAAGTTTCACTGCACTCTTTGAGCCAGGTTGAGTCCATCAACACTGGAGTTCGTAAGTGTCAATGATCAGTGATAAAAACACTTCCTTCCAAATGGGACTGTTCAACAAAACTTTTAACGTGTTCATCGTAAAGGGAACATTGTAATCCTAATGGGCAGTTTGTGTACGCTCTTTGTGATGTAGGATTATGGCAAGACTAAATTTTCCAATAGCATGTTTTCTCCGAATACAGATTTGATTTACTTAATGTACTCCCACCCATATGTTTGTTATGAAGACACATCACCTTACCTAATCTTTTCTTGTCCTTCCTATCAATCATGTCCTTAAAGCATGAAGATCTAGAACACTGAAGGCAGAAATTTTCCACCAGTTTGCCACTTAAGAACAAGCAGGTATGTGATCTAGGTGTGAAACCTATTATGTTTTATTAATGAGTATTAAGAATAAACTTTATGAATATAATGAAATGTAATAAACTCAAATAAAATTGAATATATTGTAATGCCTGTATTTTAGTAATGAAGAAAAACTATTAAATTGTCAAAGTGAGTCTCTTAGACAATTTTAATTTTAAAAAACCTAAGCAAAAACATGATTAACATCGTCGGGAGAAAAAGATAAATTAATGAAAATGTTATCAAAAAATTATATAATCTTTTCCATATAAGTTTGAAACATGTATTTTGATAGTCAAAATAGTTATATTTAGTTCATAGCTTGTTGTCTTCAACAGCCCACAAGCTGATTACAAATCAATGACTACATTAAGTTCACTGTGACATGGCATTGAGTGACATGCTTCTCATAATATTATCACTCCAAAAACTTATTCCAGATTGGAATAAGGTTGTTTTTTCATGTCAATACACCAGCCAAATAGTGTTCCCGAGCTACCAGCCTAATGGCGTTTGTCTCATATATTTGCCTTACCTCTTGACATTTTGAATAGATTGTAATTCCGGGTTGATGCCCTTTACAAATCTCAAACGAAAAATCAGGGTATTCTCACATTTAATTATTATTATTACCCTCTTACAACTATTATTTGTAATGGTAATGGAAATGAAGTGGCCCCAGGGAGGGAAAAATGAAAGAAGTGATATCTTGGAAGCGTGATTGAGGCGAAAGTTGTAAAAGAGAAGACCTAATGAGAAGAAAACAAAATGGAGAGTTGTTTCTTAGGTGTGTGAAGAGACCTGATTTGGAGAAAAGAAGTGCCCTTTAATTGTATTTTGTACCCATTGTCATACATGAAGCAGAAGCAGGAATGTGAATGTAAGAGAAACTAGGAAAGTGAAGGCCATGAGAATGAAGTTTGTGAGGAGCATGTTTGTTGTCACGAGGAGAAACCAGATAAGGAATAAAGATATCAAGGAAAGAGTAGGGGTACAGGGAGAATATGAGTTACTATAGGGAGAAAAAATCAAATTGTATTGGCATGTATTGAAGGAGAGGATGTCAAAAGAAAATTATAGAAATGAAATGAAGTTGTTATCCCTTCCTGCGGCTTTGGGGGTAACTAGTTGATGTCACGACGACGGCGATGTTGTGTTCCGACCCATGTGGATACGGGTAGGAAAAAGTTTGGCGAGATTGTTCCGGCAATGTGAGTCACAGTGGGAGGTAAGATAGAATCCCGGCAATGCAAGTCGCAGTGGGAGGTAGGATAGAGTTCCGGCAGCGTGTCACGGTGGGATCTAGGATAGAATCCTGGCAACCCGAGTCGCGGTGGGAGGTAGGATAGAGTCCCAGCAACGTGAGTCGCGGTAGGAGGTACAAGATGATGGTGGAAGGAGAGGGAGTGCAGACAAAATTGCCCTTTACAAAACACGACAATTTATTAGCTCTTTCAAACGGCATACCCGGTTTGGGTAGCCTCTCTCTGACTGGCCTTTGACCAAGGAATCACCATCTTAAATACCCTCTACTGCTGCCTGGCCTTGTCCAATGGGAGAAAAGGGAGCTTCCCATTGGCGCGGGAAAACGTGAGCAATAGTGGACGGCAAGCGAGAAAATAGAAAGTGGAGTTCTCATGGGTGCCGAGTATAGTGGGGAAATCGTCAAGGAAGGCTCAGAGAACATGGACTGTGGGGCGGTCCAAGCAGTAGAAAGGGTGATTGGCGCGGCCTGTGCAAGTGCGGAGGAAAGATACAAGGGCTGACTGAACATTGAGGCACAACAAAGTATGTACGTAAAAGACTGCAAGAGGGGTAAAGAAAGAGGGGGAGGAGCATATAGCTGAAAGTGTACAAGTGAGAGAAGAAGGGAAGCCAGTAATGGAGCAATGGTGGAATGATAAAGGAATATGAAAGTATTTTAATAAATTGAAACAGGTGCAGGTTGAAACAGTTGATGATGATGGTATTCTTAGTTTTATTTAATACTCAACAAATAGCTCTTTAAAACATATGGTTTGTAAAATTGGTTTTAGTAAATCAATCACTAAGTTGGAAACAAACCTTATCGCATGATTGTTAAAAGTATAGACCAGTATTACTCCGTATTTTGAAAAATATCTTACAGAGTTCCAAATTTTCCTGAAATAAAAATTATTTTATTTTTCAAGGTGTGAATCGATCCTATACATAAATGAAGAATAAAATGAACATGAAACGTTATGGCCTTATAAAAAAAAGACAATTACAACAAATGTGTTTTTCAAAGAAATATAATTTGCTCACATACCGGAAGATTAAGTTTCTTGGCGTCAACAGGTTGGTGGAAAGGCCAAGCAAATTGATGTTTCCATAAAACCTTGAGCACATTTTTCTAAACTCGTCCCGGTCGATCAGGGGCAGGAAGGACAGGTGGTTGAACCACCCCATTGACAGGGTCAACTGGAGGATCCACCCTTGGGGGTGGCTCCTTCACATCTTGCTGCTTGATGGTTGTTTCCTGTAAGAAATTAATGCTATGTCAAACAAGACTAAAAGCAATGTTATATCTTAGAAGAAAAACAATAATAAAGTCATGATTTGAGGAATAATATTAATAAAACATGATTAAAGCTTTACAATAAATTACACACACATCTATTAAGCAAACTCACAAAACATACCTCCTACTTAGAATCAAAATAAATAATGAGTTCCTAAAATATCCATGTTGAACAAGATAAATTAATGTTCTAAGCAATTTTAGCTAAAGGTCAATCGACCATTCACATATTTTGCATGATTTTAACAAGTGTATAATTAATTATAAGCTATTAAAAGTCAACAATTGTTTCTGGGTCAGTTTAGAAAAATGCATTCATTTCCCTATATACTTCCACCATTCATCTCCTATTACGTGCACACTTTCTTTTATCTATTCCTCCTGTTCCTTGGCCTCACTTGTGGTATTTTACCCACATACTTCAGTTCCATAGTTTACTTTAGCATCCCCATTTCATGCACATACCATCTCAGTCTTGCTTCCTCTACTATCTCATTTACTCCCATTCTCTCCTGGACAACTTCATTCCTTATTCTGTTCCTACTCGAGATAGCTAACAAGTTCCTCGCAAATTTCATTCCAGAGCTTCCATTTTCCTAGCCTCTCTTACTGTCAATGTCTATGTTTCTGCTGCATGAGTGACAATGGGCACAACATACCCACTGTGCAACACTTTCTTACACTTCAAGAGCAGTTATCTGCTCCATAGAAGGTCTGTTAAGGCCGGTACACACAGAACGCTAAGCTATGTTGTGCTGTGACTCTAGTCAGTTTGGTTTCACACTCAATGGTCTCTCTTTTCCCTCTCGAATTCAGTATAGTTTCTTTCTAGTTTGCTTTAGTGAAGTTTCTGCTAGCAGCTGTTTTGGAAGATGAAGAAAATTTAGAAGGTGGTGTTTTGACTTGTTCAATTAACGCTTTCATTTTAAAATAATATTTATTAGATATAAAACCTAAATAGATTACTTAAATACATTTGAAACAAACTGAAAACCAAACTTCAATACTTCTTTGGCTATTTTCACCATACCACATGCACAATGCAACATAAGATGGCTCAAGATGGGAGATGAAAAATTGCCTGAGCAGAAAACGGGGGGGGGGNGGGGGGGGGGGGGCATACTGCAGCGAAACAAGGCATAGCTTAGCATTCTGCATCAACCAATATATTTAATATATGAGCTGCTAATTTTCTAAACAGTTAGCAGAGCTAATCTTAGTTTAGCATTCAGTTAGTACCAGCCTTGAGACACCTATATAAAAACTCTCACTTCTGTTATATTTTCATTAGACCCTCTATACTTTCACCTTTCTTCTCAGCCACACTTCAAAGATATTTTATGCTGTGTAGTTTTCTCGGCTGTACTGCATACATTACATCACTTCCTACTTTGCCAAACTAAATTTATTTTACACACTTTCAGGTTCTCATACCATCCCTGTGGCTGTTCTTGTACTTCCTTCTTCCTGCCTCACCCCCCCCCCCC